>CATIWK010117941.1:0-11697 GCA_949634005.1 Mallotus japonicus
ACATTTTTAGTTTTGGGGTAATAGTATTGGAGGTAGTAAGTGGCAAGAAAAACAATTTTTTTAGCCAAGAAGATCCTTCCCTAAACTTGATAGGACATGTGAGTGATATTATAAAGTTCTAATACATATACGTTTCATTATATTCATAATGAATTGAATGCTTATTGTGTTAATCCTGCAACATGTTCAGGTATGGGAGTTATGGAGTGAAGGCAGAGCAATGGAGGTCGTTGATTCGTTATTAATGGAGTCATATGATGCCCAAGAAGCTTTGAGATGCATTCAGGTTGGACTCCTGTGTGTTCAAGAAAATGCAATGGATAGGCCTACCATATCAGAAGTTGTTCCAATGTTGAAGAGTGAAGCTGCTCTACCATCACCAAAACAGCCTGCTTTCATTTTGAGAGCAACGTCGAGCAATCGGAACTCACCTGGAGGGGAGAAAGGATCATATTCTATAAATGAAGTGACAATTACTGAAGTCCAAACTCGCTAATTATCCATGGAATTTCCAAAACCACAAAATAATGGAGTAACATTTTCCTGTATCACTACAACAAAAGAGATCTATTAGGACACTTGTTTACAAACACTAATAAAAAGTGTACTCACGGTTTTTTTATTAAATTAGAGACATTAATTTAAAATTATCCCAAAATAAAATAATTTAACAACACTTTTAATATTTGTGTTGTCTATTAATCTATTAGGACAATTATTTACCAACACTAATAAAAAGTGTCGTTATGTTAAAAAAAAAATTATATAGACATCAATTTAAAAGTGTCTTACAATAAAACTATTTAACAACATTTTTTTAATATTCGGTGTTGTCTATTTAATCTATTATGATACTTATTTACTGACACTAATAAATAGGTGTCATCATGTTTTTCTTAAAAGAATTAGAGATATCAATTTAAAAGTGTCTCAATATAAAATTATTTAATGACACTTTTAGTAGTGGTGTCGTCTATTAATTAAAAAGATTAATTAGTCCACCTTTTGTTTTATTTTAGTCGTTTTTTTTTAAAAACCCTGTTCGCTTCTAATGTTGTGGTTTCAATAACTTCTTAAGTGTGGCAAATCATTAAGTTTCCATTATTCTCTCTTGTTGAATTTTCCTAATTTCTATTCACCCTTCTTTATATACCTTCAACTTTAGCTCATAATTTAACTGTATTCTCATAGTCAAACAACAATAAATCAACTAATAAATTTTCATTATATTCACAAGATTTTCAATTTATAATTCTGAATATAATTAAATATTTTAGCTTTGAATTGAGTTTTCATTAGGTTTTTGCCCGTACATTGTAATATAATTATGCAGCTGTCGCTTTCTTTTGTGCCCTTGTTGTGTTTTCTCAGTTGTTGTACCATTGTGGGCAAATAGCAAATTTAATTTTGAATCCATTCGCACTCTTTCTTTTGAGAAATTAATTTTGTAATCATCGCCTTGCAAATTACATGAAAGGTCTTAATGCACATTGTATTTTCTATCATTCAATTATTTCTCAATTTTTTATTTGCTTATTGTTTTTGTAATATTTTTTGGAGGCCGATCCAATGGGTTCTTTTTTTTTTTTTCCCAAAATTGAGACTAAATATCAGGGATGAACCCAATTATCTCAATTAGATTGACACAATCTTAACACCCTTATTTTTATACGTATAAAGAAAATGAAGCATAAGAACCCAACTTCACTCGTCCAAGAGTTGATTGATTGAGGGAGGCTCAAGTTTTTACATGTTTTCTCTCATTGTGTTTAATCATATAAATATAGATAACATAAATCCATTCACCCTCAAGAGTTGATTGATTGGTAATAGGTTAGTTTCATTTCCTATTCCTCTTGTGATATCTGTAGTTTTTCATATTTTGTCTAATCATTATTTTTCTGTTGGTGCTGCAATTTCTTGAGCTGTGTACGTATGGATAGGTAGGAGTAAATTAGCATCTTTTGATTTATTCTAGCAGTTGCGGTTCTCTAAGTCCAAGTAAGTACCACCTTTTGGAGTTTTCTATTATCCAAATTACAGTGGAATTACTTTTCAAGTTTGCTATTTTTAACATAGTTCTATTAGTTTTGTCAAATATATAGTTCAATATATATTTTGGTGTATTCCAATATATATATATATATATATATATATATATATATATATATTGGTGGAACAGGGACACTTGAAACCATATATTCGTGGATGATAACTTGATATATTTGTCAATAAAGACAAGTTAATATCTGGTACTTTGATTCATTTTGAGTTGAACTTATTAGTTATATGATCTTTTTGCATTTTGAGTTTTGGAAGTAATATTTTTACTCTCTCTGCTATGTCAAATGTTGTTTTGTATTTAAAGAGTTGGCCCGCCATAAAGGTCCATGTGTTAACATTAAAATGGTACTTGTTCCTTTTATATATATATATATATAAAGGGAGATTATATGACCTAAGTTTCGATAACCGCACAACAGAGGCATCTCTCTTTCTTTAAATCGATGATAGCATGAATTAAACTTTGAACTTTAGAATGTCTTTGAAGAGAAGTTACTACTTGATTACTCTCCTCACTGACATATATGTGTATGTTTCTAAGATTGTACTTGTTTTTTTTTTCTATTAATTATGATGGATACGATGGTACCTGTTATTTTTTGTTATTTTTTCCTATTAATTATGATTGATACATTAATCAGTTGCATTAACTAAATACCTCAATCATTGTTCTATGCTCTCTCTTGATGTTTTATGAAAATAGAGACATGCAACCAACTAAATAAGGAGCATATATAACATATATTCGTTTGATTTACAAATATATACTATATTATGTGTTAGTTTGATCTTAAAAGCATGAGAACTTTTGGCATAAAAGATTTGCATTCTAATAAAAATTTATTGAGAAACAATTGGCAATTATGTGCCATCTGCAAATTTTTGGGCAGTTCTATGATTCAGTCTTTCTTGACTACGATTACACCCCTACATGCAACATTATTACTCTTTTATTTATTTTCTAATCTCCGTAGTTTAATTAATATATCATAAAATGAGATTAGATGGAAATTTTGTCCTTGCAAAAAACAAACTTTATCGTTATGCTATTAGCTAAGAGCTGCATTATTATTAAATTTTGTCCTTAGCGTTCTTTAGTTAATACTTTTTTTTCTTTATTATGATTAGATATAATTTTCAAAAACATATTCATGAAAAATTCTTTCACTGAAATAGTAAATGCAACTCAAATAAACAACAAACTAGATTTCGGAACAAATAGTCTAAAAACAGTTTAAATCTCAGCAAGCACCCAGTTAAGCATTCTTTTTGAGAAAATCTGAAAAAATAATAGTAACAAATCTTCAGTTAATTTATATTACTAAAAAAAATAGAACTATAAATAAAAAGAAAGTAAATATTGTCAACTAACAAACATAAAAACAAAATTGGAAAGTTATTGTTCATCCTACAACATACTGATCAGGTATATGGGAGTTATGGAGTGAAGGAAGAGTAATGGAGATAGTTAATTCATTAACAATGGGGCTATACAACGCTCATGAAGCCTTGAGATACATTCAAATTGGTCATTTATGTGCTCAAGCAAACGCAATGGATAGACCAACCATGTTAGAGTTTTTCTTTCATGTTCAAGAATGAAAATTTTCTTTCATCTCCAAATCCAGAACAACATGCTTTTTACTTTTAAAGCAATACCCACTCAGCTAGAGAGTAATTTTTAAATCAAGAGACAATTAATGAAGTCCAAACTTGCTAATATCCAACTACATAATTTTAGAAAATAAAACCCAATAAATGTAGCTTAATTAAAATTAATTAAAAGGTAAATTAATTCCATATGTTATTTTTAGGGTTACGTGATAAATGTATCATATTAAATAAGAATGTATATATATAAGTAAATTTGTCATCTCTCACATAACAGCACAACTCCAACTCAATCTAAAACTAAAAGTTGTGATAATGAATTAAGGGACAAAAACGAGAAACTAATTTTCTAATCAATCAAGTATAAATTTTACTACAAATTCAAGTAGGTTTTTAAATCTTGTCTATTTTATTTTATCATAAAAATATTCAGTTTTAAAGATTTTTAGAGATTATGTTTATGAATTATGATGAAAACTAACAACTAGTAGGGGTGAGCAAAAATCGACCGAGCCAAAAAACCAAACCATACTGAGCCAAGTTCGGTTCGGTTGGGTTTCATTTTTCAAAATTCACAAATTTTTGGGAAACCCGAATACCAGACGTTTATATATATATATATATGGTGGAAGGCGTCTTCTTCTCCTTGTAATTGGTCATTGGTCATTGGGTTATTAACTAATTATTGTTGCTTTTTACGCTAAAAATGGGAGAAAGTGTGGAAAAATGTCATCCATGAGACTCGAGCCGCTCTAGCCTTGAAAAGGCTCATGTTGCCACCGTGCCACCATTAACTTCTGTGTATAAGTTTTTTTTAGTTTATTTGTATCATAACCAAAACTGACCGAACTAATAAGTTCGGTTCATAATTTCCAAAAAATTCGGGTCGGTTTCGATTTTTGGTTTTACCAATGCTCACCCCTAGCAAATAGTATCAAAACTGGTAGTTAAAAATTGAATATAAATATTAATTGCGTAATTTATGTTTTATTCATAGAGTAGAAATATTACTCCCTCTGTTCCTAAACAATTGTAGTTTTAGAAGTCTGATTTTGTTCCTAAATAATTATCGTGAAAAACAGGATTGGAAGACATGTAAATGGCTCCAATATTATCACACTAAAGAGTGGGTGGAGAAGAACATTGAACCCGAATTTCATTAAGCAAAGATTGAATCCATAGAAGCTCAGCTGTAGTGTTAGCTATTGCCTTGTATTCACTCTCAGATGAAGAGCGAGCAATCGTAGCCTGTTTCTTTACACTCTAAAAGATAAGAGAATTTCCCAAATAGATGCCAAAACCACCAGTGGATCGCCTGTCATCTGGACAACCATGCCAATCACTGTTTGAGAAGCATTGTAAAAAGCATTTGTTATTGGAGATGAAAAAAAATGAATGGGAAATTGTATACTTAATGTACCGAAGAAGGTGTTTAGTTGCATTCCAGTGAGTAGTGGTAGGAGAATGCATGAATTGACACAAGCGATTAACTGAAAAGGCTATGTCAGGTTGTGTAAATATTGTATATTGAAGAGCACCAATGACTTGTCGATAAAGCTCTAGATTATCGAATGGAGAATCATTTATTTTGGAAAGAGGAGGTGTAGTAGCCATCGGTGTAGAGCAACCTTTGCAATCTTGGAGTCCGATTTTGATTAATAAATCACTCAGATATTTTTGTTGACTCAAATATACACCATCCGAAGTCTTTGTCACATGTACACTAAGAAAATAAGATAAGTCACCAAAATCTTGCACTGGGTATTCATCCTGCAATTTGTGTAAAATGTCAGAAATTAGATTCTTAAAAGAGCCAGTAATAATTATGTCATCGACATAAACCAAGAGAAGAACTGTTTTCGGATTGGTGATGAAGAATAAACAGAGAAGAGTCAGCCTTAGAACCCACAAAATCGATTCCATGAAGAAATTTATTGAGTCTGTGAAACCATGCACGCGGTGCTTGTTTTAAACCATAGAGGGAGCGTTTGAGCAAGCATACATGATCTTGATTTTCGGCATCAACAAAGCCTCTCAGTTGCTCCATGTAAACCAAGTCCTCAAGATGCCTATGAAGGAGGGCATTTGAAATATCTAGATGTTTCAAGTCCCATTTAAACATAGCAACTAATGCAATGATGGTGCGGATGGTTGTTGTTTTAATAACTAGACTGAAAGTTTCACCAAAGCTGATGCCATGTTGGTTGTATCCCTTGGCTACCAATATGGCTTTGTATCTGGAGATAGTATTATTAGGATTACATTTGATTCTGAAGACCCATTTATTTCCCACTATATTCTGTCCTTTTGGTCTGGGTACAAGCTGCCAGGTTTGATTTTGGAGAAGGGCTTTAAATTCGGCTGCCATGGCTTGGCGCCATTCTGGATACTTATTGGCTTCATTGAATGTGTGTGGTTCGGTTAGAGGAGAGGAGAGTGAGTGATGAGGTGGTGTGGTTAGTTCAGTGTGAGAAAGATTGGCTCGGTATTGCATTGTTGTAGGTCATAAGACCATTGGATGGGTACTGTGTGGGGATGTTGAGGTTTTAGTTGGTGGAAGAGGATAAGAGGTGAGATCAACAACAAGCTTTAATCCAGAATTGGATGAGGATGAAGAGTTTGTTATTGATTGGGTGCATCAGGTTGGTGATTGAGATAGAATAGGATTGTAGTTTGTGGATGGGGTTCTTGGAGGTGTTCAGTTTGGTGTAGAATTATTAGATAAGAGAGTGAGGGGAAGAGAAGATGAAGTTAAAGTTGGAAACGTACCTGAATGAAGCGGATAAGCATGACTTGTATGTAGTTGTAACCAAGGAGTGGCGTTTGAGGTTGACTTGGAGACTTGAGGTATATCGGATTAACAAGGGAAGTTGTGTTCATCAAACTTAGCATGGCGAACAATGTATATCCGATTGGTGTGAAGATCAATACATCTATGGTCATGATGTGATGTGGATGGACCAAGATAGAGAAATGGATTAGTTCGAAAACTAAATTTGTGAGGTCTATAGGGGCGAAGTTATGGAAAGATGGAGCACCCGAAAACTTTGAGCACTACAAGAATTAACAATTTTAACGAGAAAAAATTAACGAAAGTACAACAAATTCCTCGTTAAAAGTGCAAAAAGATATAGATTTAACTATAGGTATTTTATTTCCTCGCTATTAAACTATAAAAGGTTCAAATATAGCCACAGGCATGCATATTCCTAGCTATTAATGTATTATTCCCATTGTTATTCCTGAAATATTAGCGGTAAACTTTTCCCACCTTAAAAAAAATGATTTGTTTAAAAAATAAAAACAAAAACTTGTGACTTTTTTTAATTTGCACATCTCCTACAGTTTCCTTTTCTCCTTCTTCCCCTCAATTTCTACATGTGTCGTCAATAGCATTTCGTAGATTTATTAGAAAATACAAATTTTGACGATCGAAAATTGTGGCTTTCGGGCAACGGTGACACCATCATCATCAACAATGATGGCGATTACCATAACAATAGTAGCAACAATACTTCCTCGAAACTCTGGCAAACTCACTCGCCTCTACTTCTATCTCTGCCGCGTTCGCCGCTGCAAATATCGATCCTGTCCTCTATCATAATATTATTAAGATGGTTCCTCTCATCGAGTCCCTCATTGTAATTTATCTCTCCCTTTTCTTTGGGGTTTTAGGGTTATAATGACGATCTGAGTTCTTAATTCAAATTTTTTTTGAAGTAAGTGTGTGAGGTTGGATTTTTTTTTTTGTAGCATTAGAAGGTGAATAGTTCATTTACACAGTGTGGTTCGATGATTTACACGAACAATCCTTCCCGAGATTCTTTATACAAAAAGGTTGCTGCTTTGATTAGTAACAAAATCCTTCTAAACCAACATGATTCTTAGATAATAGATCAACAAATTTAAGTCTAGTAAAATTGGATTTCCTTTTTTTTTTAATAACCGCAATAGCTTGAAGAAAGCACATGCTTTACGGTATTTTGCTTTTTGGTTGAGAAAGGGTATTATTGTTGATTTGTTGTTGTTTGCTTTTATGTAGTAGTTTCATTTTTCGAGTTATTATTGTTATATTTTCTGTTATTTTTTTGGGTGATTATGCTCTTTTCATTGCTGCTGCTTCTCTCTCCCAAGCAATTTCAGCTATTGTTGCTGCTTTTCTGAACTCTACTATTGGGTTGAAGCTATTGCCTGTCTTTTCCTACTGATGTTGAGGTGTTCTGCAGTTTTGTTGCTCTACTACCACTTATTTGAACTGCTTTTTTCCTTGTTGCTGCTGCTGGTGCCATTACAATATGTATGTTAAGCTTTCAATTCCCTGAATGTTTGTTTAACATGTTAATTATTGCGAATGTTTCTCAGTGTTCAATAATCCAAATATCACTGTGCACTTCAATACAGAGACTGTGGACGTTGTCAGCAATACTAAAAGGCAGATGTCAGGTATTCAGACTAAAAACGTTGATACTGGGGAGGAATCTGTGCTCTAGGCAAAAGGCTTGTTCCATGGCATCGGTCATTGGCCCAATAGCCAGCTGTTGGAAGGCCAAGTTGAACTTGACAGTGTAGGCAATATGGTAGTTCATGATGTTAACATTTAGACTTGAATTTCTTGTTTCTTGTTTGTGTACATTAAAGAAAAAGCATATAGTAATCTCTTCTCTGTTTATAAAGTTCTGTTTCTTATCAAAATTAATAAATAAATAAAACATCCTTTACTTATTCTAGTAATAAAATTTATTTTTCAGGATTTTATGCTCATTTTAATATTTCTTTCAGGCCTTAGATGAAGTGCGGAAAATTCAACCAAGGAGAACACTTTTCACTAGTATGTGTAAGCATTTCTACATTTCCATAAGGGATTCTCATTGTAGTTTCTACTGTTTTTTTATCATGATGTTGTCAAATCCATCTTAAAGGGCTTCAAATGACTATAAAGTGCATTAATCAAATTGGGATTAATTACCATTTTCTGGTGCAGTACTATTCTGATCATAATAATTTTCTTCTCTTGTTTTGATTTTTGTTCAGGCATAATGCATTTGATGGATCATGAAAAGATAAATGAATACCTTCTGAAATTGATGGAGATAGAGGGGCTTGATGTACAACTAAGATACAATGGGTTGCGTATGCCAGTAACACTCAAACTTCTGTCTTTGCTTTCATCTGCCATTTATTTTCTCGACAACCATATATAGAATAATTTTTACTTTAAATGACAATTGCTTCACCATGAGCATATATGATATATCAATCATGACCTCATGCAATATAGTTTCATTTTGGGAAGTAATAATTTCCCCTGTAATTCTTCTCAAGTAAAAACTGGGTAATCTGCCTTTGGCACCATAACCGGCTTTGATGCAGTAGGCTAGAATCATAAGTTTGTTTTATGAACAGATTATTTGAAATTTTTGTGGTGGCCAAATGAATCATTTTTTGTTTTATTGATACTAAACCTGGAAATATTGTCTAGTGGCTTGTAGTCAACACTGTCTTTTCATTTGTGCATAAATAATACAGGTACCTTTATTGAAAAGCCTTGATTCAATTATTTGTCTCTGCACGACTGCACTTTAGCACTGTAGTTTTGAAATGGTACAACTATTGGTCGCAATAACTTCTTGAACCAACCAAGCTCAATAAAAAAATTATGATAATGACTTGCAGAATATTACTTTCTTAGATAAAGAATACAAATAAATGGAGATTGCACGATTGTATAATACTGAACATAGTTGAAGAAAAATTGGGTGCGTATAGGATCAGATAACTAGTCTACTAAGGGAAGGATGATTTAGTGAAACTAAGGTATGGGAAGTTGTCAAAAACTTGAGGAAATTTCCCGTAAGTGTGCTTAGTTTGTTGTTTGTTGTTAGGTTAGAATTTTAAGTTGAAGGTCACAATTGTTATTGAAACCAGATTTTTTCATATGATCCAAATATAATAAGATCAAGAATTGTCATTCCCTAAGCATCATCTAAAGCAACCTTATACATATATATTCTTTCCCTATGAAAGAGTTGTTCTGTAATTGTTATCTCTGTATTTTTTTTTATGATATATTTGTTAAAAAATTGCTAGTTTAATGAGAATTATTTGTATAAGATGATTATAATTGAGAAAGAATGTGAACTTCAAACTTAAGGATTCCAAAATTTATAGGTTCTTGTACCACAAGTGCATCAAAGTAAAACACCGAGTGCTGATTTATGATTTTCTCATTATTCACACCACTTTCTTTTTCAGTAGTATCTATAATTCTATCCTCTTTCAGTTTTTGTTCACATTTTGTCCTTTGGTTTTATCAGAACTAAGTCCTTTCTCTTACTTTACTGCTCTGCTTGCTTTCCCTTTGTGTACTTCTCTTATATATCTGGGTTCAACTTCTTTTTGTTTAATTGATATGGCACCATGTTGTTCTCATTACTTGGGTTTAGCTTACAAGTTTGTTATAGCAATTAAAAAATGGATATTTGTTTAATTAGGAGTTTTGAAATAGGATGATCAATTGATATGCAGGAACCAATCAAAAAACAAATTAGTTGCAATTCAATGGCTGCATGCACAACACCAGCTTAAGAAGCAGAACAAAGGCTGAAACTAAACTTTCTTTATGTCACTCATTTCTGTGCTTTTAAAATTTGCTATTTCTTTTCATTTCATTTCTTCATGTTATTGTCTACTTTTTATATGAAAGAGGATGGAGACTGCTTGAAACTTGTCAAGTATAATTAACTTATGCTAATAATCAGATCCCAAGCTCATTTGTTATCGATATAAATCTCTGTATATCAAAGTTTGTACTTGTTCTTTTATTTTATGATCTTTTTAATTTTGTCTCGTTTTCACTGACAATGAGTTTAATTGCATATGTGACATATGCATGTATTTGTCCATATGTTTTAACACTTAAACATTTTTCTTTTCTATTTGGGTTTACAATATTGGTCTCAGGTCGAAATGGTAAAGAATATGCCTGGTATCACTGTACAATAAGCCTTATTTTCTTTGTTCTTCATGCAATTAATCCTAAGCTTTATTATGCACATGCCTTACAAACTTCAGCCAAACAGAATTTTTGTCATAGCTAGCATCCCACTACTATAGCTTCAACGGTGGTAATGAATTTCCATGGGTTGCTTTCACATTTTGCAAGCTCATGTCATGGTAACAGTGTTTCTATTTGTGTTTTCCTGTTTCTAAAGGTTAGTGGTGGATGAGAAGGTCGACCAATTGGAGCTTATGAACTTGTAAAAGCAGTTGAAGTGCTGGGAGCTGGAGAGATATTGCTGAATTGCATTGATTGTGATGGACTTTAGTTGTAATGTCCATTGGTTGGAAATTTTGACCCAAAGGGATCATTACAATTTAGCATATGGTCTTCCATATTATTGGTAATCATTTTTATACGATTACTTTTATATTGTCAAAATAACTTCAATTAATTTCATTGTAGGGTGAGGGTTGATCTTATTAGTACATGTGGAAAATTTTTTTGCAACTTTTTATCTTAGGTAATGTCTTTTGCATATTATACACTTATTTCATTAAACATATTATAATAATATGTGCATATTTTTATTTTTTTTCATAATATTTCCTTTAAATTTTTAATAGCCCAATTTAATATTGATACCAATGCAAATTTTTTTTGTACTTTACAGGTGGAGAAATGACTGGAATAATGGGATACAATCAGCTAGTTAGTATAGATTATGGTAGTTATTTTGGACCACATGAAAAAAAAACAGTTTTGCTGTTTTTTTGTCTTTTATTTGATGAATGATCAATTGTTAATAATTTTATTTTTTTCTTTCTTTTATTGATCAGTAAGCATATAATACTCAACTGTTAATGTTTTTTATGCTTCTAAATACTCATGTATATATTCACATGATTAATGGCAATGGAAAATTTAGAATCAACTTTAAATATTATATATAGTTTTGTAAATCAAGGTAGTAATAATTATATAATAGAACTTAATATTATTACTTTAATAATAATAATAATAAT
>CATIWK010117948.1:0-14769 GCA_949634005.1 Mallotus japonicus
AGAAGGCCGGTTCAGGGCCAATTCAAAAAAATTTGAACCGTGAATCACTCTTAACTAACTCTATTTTCCATTGTACACCATCAGGAACACTGAGGATTTCTAGGCTTGACAATCCATTTCTATGTTTCCTCACAAAACTAAGTTTGTTCTTTGTAATACTGTCATCAAGAATTATTCTGAAGAAATATGTTGCCAAAGAACTTGTTCAAATCTGGCGATAATAATCTATGTTTCACCTTGTTTTATATTCAATGTGGTGCTATTTGTGAGCTTTGATCTTGTATTTTAAGCAACGGGGTTTAATAACAAGGTTAATGACTCGGGGGTACTTATTCAGAACATGATTCTTAATCAGCTCCAAGACGCAAACGTCTCCTGCCTTGAGAGAATTTGCCTTTATAAATGCAGCCTAGCCAGCACAAAATTTGGCTAATTTCTGATAGTTTATCATCATTACAAACCAGAACCGGCCTGATCAAAATCGGCCCGGAACTGGGAGAAGGTCGGTTCAAGGATAGTTCAAAAAAATTTTAAAATTATCCTCAAACACAAACTCTTTATGGTAGGACATTATATTATAGCATGGATTCCGTAAGTTTTATCATATCCCATCACATTATTTTATAATAAATGCACATCCATGTTTTTTGGTGGTTGGCTTGCATTTTCAAGGGCAAATTCTTTTGAAAGTTGGAGATGTCTACATATTTAAGCTAATTAAGAGTCAAGAGATGATAATATTTGTTTCCAAATGTACTAGTTAGGCTAAATTGTTATTATTATCCGCTTCTCCTAAAGAAACATGTAATAGCCATATTCTGAGACTGCTACCAGTATTCTCTTTTATATTTAATTTTAAACTAATTAATATATTAATTTTAATATATTATTAAGGTATATACCTTATTGATCAACCTTCATGTTCGATTGATGAAATTATGAGATTTTGTTCGATGTTAATATACTCATAACCATTTCATGCTAAAATGTAACTGCAAAGCACTTGCTCTAAAATCTTGAAATGTCTATTAGTAAATTCATAAAACCTTGTTATAGAAACAATACTAACTTCTTTAGAACTCCTATTGCATTCTATTTATGATTATGAGACATCAAGAACTAGAAGAAATCTTTGAATATACACCTATCTATGAGTAGTAATTTCGATTTGCAATGTCTGGTTGGTGAGCCTGTGGGTTTGGTAGAATGATTCCTTACTAGGTAGGGGTGGCCACGGGCCGGTTCGGGCCCAAAACCTGTTCGGTCAAAATCGACCCAAAACTTGTGAAATTCGGAACCAGACCTAAACCGGCCTCGAAAACATGAGTGGAATTTTTTGCAAGTAATTCATTAAGTTTGTTTAGGAAGTGGAACTGGCCCTGAACTAGTATATCATATACTTGCTTACGCCATTAGCTTTAGGGTTGTTTCAGGGTTGTTTCTTCATACAGAAATATAGGCTGAAAACACAATTCTTTAGGGCTTTGAGAATCAAATTTGAAGGGGATCGCTTACTTTAACAACACAATTTGTGTGTAATACTCATATTTGTGCTATTACTCAGTGCTGATGTTTAGTGTTGTGTGGCAATTATTACATGATTTCTTGAACTTTCATTCCCTGCTTTTCTGAAAAGCATGCTCGTAAATTTATTTTAGGCATTATTTCAATTCGGGATATTGATCATTTTGGTGTCTGAACTTTTCAAAATCTTACAATTGAGTGTTTGAACTTTTAAAAGTTATAATTGAGTGTTGCAACTTGTTTTAACATTACAAAATAGTGTATTTTACAGGTAATTAACAAGTTGCCCATAGCTTTTTGCTAACTGGACATATACAGCTGGTGACATGGAATTGCACATGAATGTCATGTGACAATAAACATAAAAATCACAATATTAGCCTTGCCCTTAAGTGATTAAAAGAGGTAATTAGTGCAAAGAAGAAGAAAAGAAACATTTTTGCACAAGAATTATGCTTTTTTGCTGCAACATCTTCATCATCTTCTCTGCTTTTTCGTCTTTCTTGGATTGCAGAATCGCACATGAAGAAGAAGAAAAGAAATGTTCTTCTTCTCTGCGATTAAAGAAATTAACTAGTACCCATTAAAATCCACCCCCAATGGAATTAAAACAAAAAACCACAAAACCCACAAAATCTTCTTCCTTAACAAATTTCCAAGTTAACGGAAAACGTGTTAAAACAATAATGTTGTTGTGAAAATGCATTGATTCAGAGTTCAATTTCAGTTTCTTGAATTGAGAATTTAATTTGGAGATATGGATGTGGGTTTAAAAAAAAAAGGTATTTTACCCATTGCAAAATTCTGAAATGTCTTCTTCCCCTTCACTAACAAACCAGAAAACGTAACATTATCTTACTATTCTCTATGTAGTTTCCATACATTTGTGGCCTTTGATCCATTCCTAAATCATATTTCTGAGAAGTCAATGGCTCAGTTTCTTTTTCCACTTCTTTTACACACATAAAACCATCAGATTGCCTTCTCTTATTTGATACCAGCTCTTCTATGCGAATTTTGATCCACTTATAGAGTGTCTTCTTCTTGGACTTCTCAATTCCTCTAAATGGACCCAGATTTTATCAAGGGATTCTAAGTTTGGCAAATCCTCATCAGTAGTAGGCCATTTTTTAAGCTTCTTAATCAAATTTATCTCTTTGCAATGCTATACTCTAAGTACTCATTGCAAGAGACTGAGCCAACAGATTCATTATTCCTCTCTACTGAATTTAGGACAGAGGCCTTGTTGAAATTTGTTGAGCAAGTAGAATTCCTCAGTTCATCTCTCGAACATGAATTTACCCACCTCAAGTACGCAAGCTCCTCAACCTCATTTAACCTGCTCATTTGCAGACCCTCAACTTGTTTACACAATTCTTCATTTGTTAGTCTTAGTGAAGATGCCTCAGCTTTAATTTTTGCTACAATATCACTCTACCAAAATCCATGAGAAAAGAGTAAGATTAGTTGTACTCAATATAGATTATCAATCAACATTTTTTTTTTTTTGGCTTTTAAAAGATAATTGGAAGGTAGATGTAGAATAGACTAGAGGAACTGATAGAAAATCCAAGCCATTCAAAAATATGAAATTTATTTATTGTTAATTCTATGAATCAATATAACTTACTTCAAATATATCAATTATTAGTTTAATTCGTTATAAAACATTAACATATATTTGCCATACTACAGAATCAATATAGCTGCTACAGAGTGTTTCCGTTGTGGTGGGCTGTGAACGAAGTCTCTGTTCTCATCGATACAGAAGAGAGGCTCCATTTGCCTCTGCTCATCGGTATAGGAGAGAGGCTCCATTTGCCTCTGCTCATCGGTACAGGAGAGACTCTCTCAGCAAAATAAGGTACCGCCGCTACTGCTATACTCACCAGTCCAAGAGGCGTCGGTGGTGTTGGTGGTTGGTTGGTTGTTGTCTAGGTCTACTTGCTAATCTCAACCTCTCCGGCCACATTATAGACAAAGAAAATGGAGAGTAAAAAGATTTGGTTTTTTTGGTCATTTCATCTTTATTTTCAGATCATGTGTGCCCCTGGTATAGCTTATTCGTCCACATCAGCGATCGAGTGGCCCCTGCAAATCGTCATGTCATTGTTTACCTACAACAACACTAACAGGTTCACACACTTAATTGTAACAAATGAAAGTTGAGACACTAAATTGTAAGATTTTGAAAAATTTAGACACCGAAATGATCAATATCCCTTTCAATTCCAAGACGTGACTCGAGATCTCTATTCTGCTATTCGAAATTTAGCTCTGATTTCATGAACCTCGAAATCCGTGGCTCTTCTTGTTTTCTTCTCCTTCTTCGGGCAAATTACTACCTTTATATGTACATTTTATCAATGGATAAGATGATAGAACCAAAATTCTGATAGTGGCAGTGACTCTGGGATAGTGGACAACTTCAACCAATAATCTCCTTCGCTTGTGATGTTATTATGATTTTTTTATTGTGCTCTTGGGCGGTGGTATTTAGATTTTGGATAATATTTAATTTATTTAATGGAGATAATGGCTTGCAACCATGGTGCCAATTAACAGGTTAATCCTTGACTCCTTTATCTTATTTATATACAATGATGAATATCCACAGTACTGTTCTTATAAAACATAAGAAAACTAAATACATGACCTCAAATAAAAAAACAATTATTTTTAATTTTTAACCATAACAAATTAGGGTGAAAATTTAAATTTTAATCTTCAGTCATGCTATAAGAACTTAGCCACTAAACCAAATATCACTGATAAATTAAACTCATTTAAAGATAAAAAGTCAATAGATAATCAAAATCACGGTTGAAAAATATGAAAAACCAATTGGTTTGGATTGGAATTGACACTAAATATGATGGACTTATTAGTAGCAAAACAGATTGACTTCTTAGTCAGTCCAAGATTTTAAATGTATGTTCAAACTTCAAAGCAGCTGATCAATATTGAAGGACACTATTAAGTTAGTATTTTTCTTCTTTGTTAGTATTTTTTTTAAGGTTTTATTGAATTTAATAAGGTAGCCACATTTGACTGCTAAAAATATGAAGAAACTATAGTACATGAACATTATGATTGTGCTAACGTTTCCACCAGCAGCCAACGGATTCAAAACACATGATTTCGAATTGAAATGCCTAACATGCCATGGTAAATAGACAAATACTATTTGATTTGTCTGGCTTAGATCTGGCGGCTACTGTAATTTGACTCTAAATTATTATATGGTTATATTATAGTTTGAAATTTTGGGCATATATACGATTGGCCTCTTGTAGTATACAAAGTCTACAAAATCAACAGTCTCCAATGCTAATCCCAGCTAAAAAGAATGACATCTACATTTTGATTTCTTTGAGTTATATAATAATTTTTCTTTTAACAATTGCAATTTTATTATCAGAATGAGGGTACATCTATATAATCTGAGTGGACTACCATATTCTAAAATTTATTGGGTTCCTAAGAGATCTCTAGTGTTCAAAATCTCCCACTCGGCCAGACAAATGTCATGTCATCTCATTCACCCTGTCCCTTAAAAATTGTTTAACTTATAAATTTTAATTTTAAAAAAGTCATTAAAATTTTTACTTTTAGAAAAAAAGTAGAAATACTGATTTTTAGCATAAAAAAAATAAATTATTGTTCATTATATGACTTTATGATATCGTTTATTTGCTTTTGGCCGACCAATTTGGCGGACTTAATGATATGACCAATTTGGCGGACATCATCACATATTTTTTCTGGGAAATGATTCCGTTGATTCGTATTTGTCATATATTGCGAATTTACTATGCTCCATTTGATGAATTTAAAAAAAAAAAAAAATCTTAGTTTATGTTTATCATGTATATACTATAACCATACCTCTTTTTATATTATTCTTGATAGATTTTGCCGTTTACCATAAGTAATCAGGGTATCTTTTTTTGCAACAACCATACTACAAACAGTACCTTTAATTTAATATACAGATATCTTTTTATTTATATCACTGGAATGGAATTCTAACTATTTTAGACTTCGTTTGTTTGCAGAAAATATTTTATCTTTTACAGAAAAAATATTTTTCTATATTTGATTGCAACACTAGAAAAAATAATAAATAAGGAGAGAATGAATTGAAAAATAAAAAGGAATGCAATAAATGAGAAAAGAATATATTGAAAATGGTATTGGAAAATGTTTTCTCATTCTTAAAATGAGAAAATATTTTTCCTTTTTTTGAAGTAATTTTTCATTGACTGTTACATTATTTTCCTTTAACTTATTTTCCCTAGATAATTCAAACACTAAAAAATAAGAAAAAATATTTTCCGGATGAATATTTTCCTCAAACAAACGAAGCCTTAGTTCAATATAAATAGGATAAATAATTAAAATTTTTAAATAACTAATTTAATATAATTGTATATATCACGGTTTAAATTCAAAGCATTACTTAAATAATAACTGATATTATTAGCTGACTCCAACAATTATTAATAATATAAAAATATTTTAATTTTTAAGATTGGCAGCCGATTGGATATATATGCATGGTTGTTGGCTACTTGGCTGCTTCATAATTTATGGTCTGTTGTTGACTCCATGCAATTGCATTCCTTTCCGAGAAACTAATTTTAAATTGGAATTCAAAAATTGTGCTGCCCTTTCTTGACTGATACAATATTTTCTTTTAAGCGATGATGAAATCGTTTCATTTGAATAAAACAACTAAATTATTATGACAAAATAAAACAATTTTTTCATTAAAGATCTCACCTTTCCCTCATGTAACTCACTATAAATTATATTTGCCAAAAAAATAAATAAAAGGGCAAGTTGAAATTGTAGATAAGTTTTAACTGCTTTTTCTGATCTAAAATTATAAGATTTTTTTTTATTTATCCTAATATTTAATTTATTTTTTAAAAATAATTAATTTACTATTGAATATTTATTTAACATATATTTTATTTAACATCAGCTAATTTTATTAAAACAAAATAAATTATTTATTATTAAGAGAGGAATATATGAATAAAACATTATGTTTTAATTACATTAATTATATTTTTAAATTTATATAAATTTTAAAATAGATGCACATAGTTTTGGCTATGTAGTAATAAAAGTAATTTAATATTCCTTGCCAAAATACATTCAAGCATGAAACAACTGCCTCAGCCCCATAGCTTATAATTGAGCAGCCCATCCTTGACTGATGAAAAATGAAGAAAGACTCCAAAGATTTACTTGTGTTATGTCATGTCATATGCTTATATTTATTAATAATATATTAAATATGAACAAAAGTATTTAAATTATATATAATTATACCATATTTATTGAATTAAACATAATTGAAAATAAAATAAATACTTTTACTATTATAATAATTTTCAATTATTTCTACATTTTAAGGTACCTCCAATATTAAAGAGTACACTAGCCCTTTCAAATAAAAATATTTTTTTTGGAAAAAAGTACTCCAGTTTTTTTTTTTTTTTATATGTAAATCTCGAATTCGAATTTTTTGAATGTAACTATCAAGAACTCTTTAACCATTAGAACAACCACTCGGCAAAAATTATTCATATTCATATTATAGGTGAGACAAATGCATTCAGCATGTTGAAATCTGTGGACACGTGATTTCATGCCCAAGTGTACATATGAAAGTAACACATTATTTGTCCTTTTTTTTATCTAATTTTTTCATTATTTTTAAAACCAAATTAAATTATTAAATTATCTATAATATCAATTCTATCCCACCACTTTGTTCAAGTGGTTAGGGAGTACCCATGACTCTTGAGGTCATCGGTTCAAGTTCTAGAGATAACGTCCATAGGTATTTAAATATTGAGCTATCTGCCTAAGACTGATTAGTTCCAGCCACAGAGTCAACGGTAGAAAGTTCGGATCTCCCTCCCCCTCTACCTCCCTGGCAAAAAAAAAAAAAAGTTCTCATATAAAGTTTTTATTTTTTAATGAAATAATAAATTTAAATTTATAAAATTTGCATAAGCTCTCCTTAAAAAATTCCAAAACAAAAAATTAAATTATCTTTTTATTATTTATGTTAATTTTCAATTATTTCTACATTTTAAGGTGCCTCTAATATTAAAGAGTATAGTTAGAGGTGTGCAGAAATCGGTTAAAACAGGTCAAACCGGTCAGTTCGGTTTCATTACGGTTCATGAATATAAAATGTCGATTAATCGGTTTGATTTCGGTTTTGATCGTAAAAAACCGAACCGACCGAAATATATATATATATTATCAAATATATTAATTTAAAAAATATGTGTAAATATTAAGATTATAAGCAAAAAATATTTCTAGGTATATTATTAATGAATAAATTTTACAAAAAAATATTAAATTAATAAATAAAAATTTTAAAAATTATTTTTAAAAATAAAATTAATAAATCCGTTAATCGAACCGATTTAGTTTGATTTTGGTACATATTCAGTTCGATTTTAGTTTGAAATTTTAGATATTCTCAATTAATTAGTTTGATCGGTATCAGTTCAATTTGAATCGAAACTGACAGATACTCACTCCTAAATACACTAGCCCTTTTAAATAAAACTCTATTGTTTTGGGAAAAAAAGTACTTCAAATTATTTTTTATTTTTATGAAAAAACTGGAATCCAAATTTTTCATGCACTTATTTCTGACTTTGAGAGCTCTTTCATCACCAGACCAGAAATGCATTCAGCATGTTCAAATCTGTGGACACACACGTGATTTCATGCCCAAGTGCACATGTGAAAACGACACATCATATGTCCTTTTTTTTTATCTAATTTTTTCAATATTTTTTTTGATATTTTTTCAATATTTTTAAAACCAAATTAAATTATTAAATTATTTCTCATATAATTTTTTTTTTATTTTTTTAATCAAATAATAAATTTAATTTTATAAAATTTGCAAAAGCTCTCATTAAAAAATTCCAAAGCAAAAATTAAATTATTTAGTTTTGGTGATGAAACCCCCCTTTAATTGCATTTTTATTTAACAACTAGAATATACACATGACAAGGGAGAAAAATGTTTTTAGATAAGCAAGCATCTTTTCTGAGCATTAAACTCAAAGATGCCTTTGCATAAAAAACATCGAAGTTTTTCTTTTTTCTTTTTGAGACCATTCTATTAATTAATTAATTAGCATTTATTTCATTTTATTTTATTTAGTAAATTAATTTGTCATTAACTTATATTTCGACCAAAAAAGTAAAACTTTTAAAACACAATGCAAATTAAGAATTATATCAAGGATTCCATTTCCCAATTAAATCAGTCTAATTTAGGCATCGATTTACTATATAATTAGGGACAATCTTTCCCTTTTAAATTAACAACGGAAGAATTTGAACCGTGCATTTCAAGATATTCTTAGAGATGAGTTACCACTTAACTATTCCCTTACTAACTTTAACTTGCTATTTTTAATTTAAAATATTATTTAATTTATTATTTATATTGTATAATTTAATATTATACAATTCATTAAAATTTATTTTTAAAATATATTATTCAACAAAGTATTTAATTAAATAATACTTTATCCGTTTCTTTTTAACTATTTTAAAGTTTCACTTGAATTAAGGAAGTGTTATTTGGACATAAATATAAATAAATAGAACTAAACTGCCCCTATATTGATAAATTCAAAATTTATTTCACATTAAAAGACTTATTCTTAATATATCAAAAGTACTTTAAAAATATTGAAAAACTAAATAAGTGTGATAAATGTTACTAAGGATAAAATAGTAAAACAAAAAGTAATATTTTCTTTAATATAAAAAAATGACAAATAAATCGGATTTTATTTTTTTCAAAATATGACAGTTAAAAAGGAACAGATGAAGTAATATTTTTTTAATTATTGCAAGATAGAAAATTAAATTAAATTACTGTAAAGATTTGACCCAAGCAGCTATATTTAATGAGTTTTTTTAACAAATTATACTTAATGAGTTCATTCTCAAAATTAAATACACAAATAGTTAACGTATCAACATCATGGCTTTTCAAATAAAATACAATTAATTATTACCAACAACTACTTAAAAATAAGGATTATTCTTCCTCAAATGATAATTCAAATTTAATTCATAATGTAAGTCTAATTAAATTAATTAAAATCTAATATATTTTAAATATTAATAATTATATTAAAAGTGAATAATTACTTTTTTTTGATGCATTATATATATTTTTTAATCATTATAAATTAGAGATGAGAAATATATTTGAATTTTCGAATGATGCCAAAAAAAACTTTAACTACTAAACCAAACATTATTGGTATCGATTATATTTTATATATTTTTTAATTTTTATTTTTATTGCTCTTAAAACTCGGTAAAATTTTAAATTTATATTATACAGCAATGAAAGTCTATATGTCAAAAATTAATTTTCAAATATTATTCTCTAATTGAAATTTTTTTATTTGAAAATTAATTTTATCATATATACTATTATCTATTTTTGAATTAATTAATTTATTGATTGATTATTATCCAAAAAAAAAAAATATGTCCCTCATTTGACACTTGACAGTCAGCATTGGACAGTAACATACACTGAATTTTTTTTATTACCAATAATAATAACTAAATAATATGTCGCAAAAAAATTATTATTTTATTTTATTTTAATTTTAAATGCCGAAGCCACAAAATGATACATGTATATAAAATGCTTATATTTTGGGCAGCAGTTGCTTTTCTGTCTTCCATCTTCAAAAGCCACACATATCATTCATTTTTTGTTGCTTTGATTTTGTCTGTCTCTGCAATTCGGTTGTTTGAGAGTTGGAGCTGTAATTTGTTTCTTTGAAAATTTAGTTTGTGTTGGGCTGTTTGTTGAATTCAATGGCGCTTAATTTGTTATCTCCAGCTGAAATCAAGTCCATTTCTTTCTTGGATTCCACCAAGTCCATCCACCTTTCCAAGCTTCCAGGTTCGCCTTTTTTGTTTTTTCAGATTTTCTCCTTTCTTTTTGCTTACCCAGAAAGCTCAAGAAACTTTTTGTGAAATTTCAGGTAGTTTCAGCCTGAGAAGGAAGGATTTTGGAAGGAAAGTGCAGTGTTCAGCTCAGCCACCACCTCCACCAGCCTGGCCTGGGAGAGCTGTTGTAGAGCCTGGCCGTAAAACTTGGGATGGTCCTAAGCCTATTTCAATTGTTGGATCCACTGGCTCTATTGGCACTCAGGTGCCAAAATTCTTTCTTTTCTTTTGATTTTTTTTAACCTGCTATTTGAGTAATGATTGGTCTTCAATTCAGCAGATTTTTGTAATTTATTTTTGCAGACATTGGATATTGTAGCTGAGAATCCAGATAAATTCAGAGTTGTAGCACTTGCTGCTGGCTCAAATGTTACTCTTCTTGCTGATCAGGTAATCACTTGGTTTTGTTTTGTTTTCTGCTTTGTTGAAATCTAGTCGAATTCCATTCTGTTTTAGAGGTTTGGTGATGGGTAATAATCTTGTTTTTATTACTGTACAGGTCAGGACCTTCAGACCTCAGCTTGTTTCTGTTAGGGATGAGTCATTAGTTGATGAGCTTAAAGAGGCTTTGGCTGATGTTGATGAAAAGCCTGAGATTATTCCTGGGGAGGAAGGAATTGTCGAGGTATGTCTGCTTTTTAAAGTCAACGCTTCCAGTTGTTTGGCTGTCAAAGTTGCTCTTTCATTGAATCATATTGTTTGTTTTCAGGTTGCTCGCCATCCTGATGCTGTCAGTGTGGTTACTGGAATAGTAGGCTGTGCGGGCTTGAAGGTAAATCAATAGCTTTCTCTTCTTGCAATTTTATTCTAACGTTTTGCAGCATGTATTAAAGAATGTTTGGTACCCGTGAGGGTTAATCCAGTTGATAAAAGGACATGATGCTCCCTTTTCTTCGACTAGGGTTCAATTCTCACAGTAAGCACTTGAGGATTTAATCTTGACTGCACCAGCTCGATGTGAGGGAGTGTACCCTTAAGTTCATGGGGAGGGAAAAGTCATATGTCAATATCACAGAATGAGGACGAACCATGTAGTGTGTTAAGTCTTGGGTACCCTTAGTGTGAAAACCAATATATATATATGTATATATATTTGGCACCTTTGTTGGGCAAAGATGCTGAATGAAGGCAATAACATAATCAGAGTATCTAACGTGAACGTGAATGTCTAAAATTTTTATTCATGTTGATGTTGCTGAGTACCTCGTTAAAGATGCTTAAAAGAAATTGATTGACTTCTCAATGTATGTTTCTCCTGATGTGTCTAATTCTTATTTTTCATTGAGCACAGAATTTTGAATATTTGTTGTCTTTGACGTAAGTCTCTCTTGTGATGTATTTTTTAGCCTACTGTTGCTGCAATAGAAGCTGGAAAAGACATATGCTTGGCCAATAAAGAGACTTTAATTGCTGGAGGTCCTTTTGTCCTTCCTCTTGCTCACAAGCATAATGTAAAAATTCTTCCAGCTGATTCAGAACATTCTGCTATATTTCAGGTATGAAAATATATATGCTGATAGCCATCTATCTAATAGTTTCTGTATATTCAAGTTGCTTATGCTGTATTTTGAATTCTGCTTGGTGGTTGCTCATGTCTTTTTGTTCTACAGTGTATCCAGGGCCTTTCTGAGGGTGCACTGCGACGCATTATTTTAACTGCCTCTGGTGGGGCTTTCAGGTATGAAATCACAATTTAAACTACAATTTCTAAGCACGCAAATGATCAACATGGGAAAACATTACTTTCTGTTACAAGTTTAGTTATTTCTCTTTGGCTTATTGGGTACGAATTCGGATTTACAGCTAGCTTTTTGAAAATCAGAAAGTGTTGCATCCTTGAGTTTTGTTTTTGTATAGCTCTTTAGCCTTAATAGTACAAAAGAGACATTATCAGATTTTTGGTGGAAACACATCTTATAGTTATGCTTGATTTCAAGTTTAATATATGCACTCATTTGGCCTAATGTTTTCCTTTTCAATATTAATTTTTATAATACTGACTAAACAACTAATCTGTCTAGCATAAACCATTCTTTTTATTCCTAATTTCGGTTATCATGAATTCATCTCAATGTTTTAACTGTTGGATCACTTAATTGTTGACAGGGATTTGCCTGTTGAGAAATTGAAAGAAGTCAAAGTTGCTGATGCTTTAAAGCATCCAAACTGGAATATGGGGAAAAAGATTACTGTAGACTCTGCTACTCTTTTCAACAAGGTTTGTTACTGCAAGCAGTGTATTGTTGAGCTATAATCAATTATATCAATGCCCTCACTTACAATCAAGCTTTTTTCTCAACAGGGTCTAGAAGTTATAGAAGCACATTATTTATTTGGAGCTGAGTATGATAATATTGAGATAGTAATTCATCCTCAATCCATAATACATTCAATGGTGGAAACACAGGTATTATAGCTTTTTTCTTGTTTCTGCTCACTAGTGGTACGCTGGAGATGACTACACTGTGGAGTGTTGTATTTTTTCTCATATTCAGTTTCCATTTTGTTTCTTTTCAGGATTCATCTGTTCTTGCACAATTGGGGTGGCCTGATATGCGTATTCCAATTCTGTACACAATGTCATGGCCTGACAGAATTTACTGCTCTGAAATTACCTGGCCTCGCCTTGATCTTTGCAAGTAATTACCTTTTTTCCCCTTTCAAATGATGGTTTTACATATTTTGTAAGATTTTAAGGTTTTCTGGCTATCAATTATCTACCATGTCAATTGGCAGCTCTTCGCAACTCACTTCTGGGTTCAAGCCCCGGGCATTGAGTTATATGCATGCCTTCCAAAGGAGAGTGATATCAGTTGCCTTAGAACGATTAGTGAGGGATCTAAAAGATTTAGCTTTTGGTGTTAGTTATACCTTCAACAGTACCCAAATATTGCATATGGATTTAGTTCAATAACTTCACATACATACAGGTGTCATAAGAATATTATATCTGTTGCATTCTGAAACTAAATTTCCATCCAGAGTATATCAAATAGACATACTATTCATTTTGATGTTCCATGATAAATTTGTAGATTTCCTTCTAGATGAGGAAAGATTGGTGTTCTCACATCATGAAAATAGCCTGTCTTGATCTTGAACATGAAGTTGCGAGTTGTTGTGCATGCATATTACTTTTCTGGGCTTGTCCTGTTTCCCATACCTGAACTATCAACTCTAATTACATTTCTTTCATTATATAGCTAACATAAAAAAAAAAAATGTTATATTCTCTGAGGTAAAAATGAAATTCAAACTAGCCTAGAACAAAACATCTTGAATGCCAATTTTTGTATTATTCAGGCAATTGATATTTATAAATAAATGGATGATGCAGGCTTGGGTCTCTAACTTTTAAAGCTCCTGACAATGTAAAATATCCATCGATGGATCTTTCCTATGCTGCTGGACGGGCTGGAGGAACCATGACCGGAGTCCTCAGTGCTGCCAACGAGAAAGCTGTAGAGATGTTCATCAACGAACAGTATGTATATTGTTTCTTAAAATATCAGTTGAGACAATTTGTTATGGCATCATTTTGCTGGATAGCTTGTGGCCTTCAGGAGATTAAAAAAGCTTCTAATGCATAACCAACTACCTGTTTGTTGGTTACCTTTGGTCTGCTTTTTCTGGAAATTGGATTCCAGTGTAAATGTTAACCAGTTTACAATGTCATATGCTTGCTTAAATCGCCTGAACCATCTGCTAGCCTGGATCACTAATGCTGCAGGCAAAAGATGCACTAATATGCTTGCTTGCACTTTTATTTATTTTTTATTTTTTATTTTTTGAGAATCCTTCATTCACTAATGCTGTTGTTAATTCGTTTACAGGATCGGCTACCTTGATATTTTCAAGATTGTGGAGCTGACATGTGATAGGCATCGCGCCGAGTTGGTGACCTCACCCACTCTCGAGGAGATCATACACTATGACTTGTGGGCACGAGACTATGCGGCTAGTTTGCAACCTTCGTCTGGTCTAAGTCCTGTTTTAGCATGATCAGCAGCTTGACTATGCCATAGTGGTACGTTTAGATTTTGGAGGATAATTTTACATTCTTGCCATAAGCTGGCTGTCTTGGAGGGATTTATGAGAGGATCGAGCTGTAACGTCAAACAATATCAAGATAGGCATCCGAAATGTATGTAAAATTTCGTGAAATAAAATTTCATTTACTTTCACTTCCCAAGTTTTGGACTGGCA
>CATIWK010117959.1:0-24783 GCA_949634005.1 Mallotus japonicus
TTAAACTTTATTTTCTTTCAATTTATTGTGGTTAGTTGAATAATATGTCACTCAATATAAGATCTTAGTATTAAAAATCCATATTATTTTTACATTAAAGCATATATTTTAAACAATATTTGTTAGAATGGTGTAAAGTGTAAAAAATATGAAACACAGGGTACTAAAAAGTCAAAAAAAAAACAACAAAACTGATTTTGCAAAATGGTGAAACCACAAGGTACTAAATTGTACTTATCCCTTCTTTTTATTTTACAGCTATTCATATTTTTGAATAATCACATTAAACTACCATGATAATGGCAAGTCTATGCAAATAATCTGTGAATGGATCATAATCGCCTAAATCAAGATTCTCTCTGACATCAACAGTCCATGCAAATGCTAATGTCTATGCAACCCCAATATCCACACTTCACTGATTTCCATCGACATCAACAACCTCTTCCTGACATGCTATCTTCTCGCTCTGATCCCAAATCTAGGTTTGTTTTATTATTGCTATCGTTATTGTTTTGGTTTTAATCTTTGTAATGGTTCTTGAAAAGTTGTGATGCAATTTTCAGTCTTGGCTAGTTTTTGTTCAATTTCAATGTTGAATTATTTTTTTTTTCTAAAGAAGTTCATGATTTTTTGATTAGACAAGTTATTTTGCTTTTTCTTTAATGTGTTAATTTAATTCAATTGTAATTAGAATCAAGAAATTGCTAAGGGCTGGTAAGTTATTATAGATACTAACCAAAAAGGGTTTTAATTGAACTGGTGGAGTAGTACTGGATCCAATTTATGTCATTTGAGTTAAGCCAATAGTAATTGTCTTTTTTGTTTTTGTTCCTTTTTCGTGAAATTTATTGGATGAATTTATTTTCACTATTTTGAGCTTCTGCAATGTGATTATTTTCTTCTTTCGCAACCAAGGGGTTGAATCAGAAGTCAAGAATAGCATAGCTGCAAGAAAAATTCAGAAGGCTGACTGCAAAAAATTAAGGAGGGATAGACTAAATGAGACTGATGGAAATTCCAATATTTTTGACATCCGTGAATTAATTTGCCCTTGAAATACCACAATAATGGCAAATCTGTAGAAACAGTAACTTGCATATTTAGTTATGCTTTTGTATGATTATTGTAGTGTCTAAAGAGTGATGAGAATAAAATGAATTATGCATGACGGTAAAAATTTTGTTCAAAAATATGAATGGAGGTCGACTAAAAAAAATTTAAAATGAATTATGCACCACGGTAAAAATTTTGTTCAAAAATAGGAATAGTGGTAAAATAAAAAGAATAAAGAAAAAAAATGATGTTGTAGCCTACCATAACTAAGTGTTTTCTATTAGGGTAAAATATTAAAAAAGGCAGTTTAGCAATTGTAATTTATGAAAAAGTAAACATTTTAATTAAAGGATAATTATGTAATTTATTATGTAAAAAAAGTAAAAAAAGGAGTGCAAAAAATCAACTAGTGGAGTGCAAAAATCTCCACCCTACATAAGGATAATAGCAACACAACTCAAGAAAACACCAATGCATGTGCTTAGAGACATGTATTCTTTTTTCTGAAGCAATTACATGTTTGTTTAACAAAATAGCGTTAATTTCTAAGGTAGAATCAATACATATACATATATACAAAGGAAAAAAAAAAAAGATTAAAGGCAATTGAAAACGTGGGGTTGTTGAGCCGCAGTGTGGAAGCCATAATTCATTAATTTGGTATTTCACACGTATAAACCGACGAATTTGTAATGGCCTTCTGCTGTTCTGTCCCAACTCATCAGACGCGTATACGTTTCCTTTATAGCAAAGACCATTTGCTGCTCATTTTTTTTTTTTACCATTTAAATACAGTCCAGTCCAGGCCAGGCTATACGTGTATATACATATATATATTTACTCTGTTGCATTGTGTATACATGGAGAGAGGTGAGTGTAACATGATTGATAAGTGTGGACCCAAGTTGTTACGCTGAATCTTTATATGACAGAGCTTTTTTAGTTTCCGTTTTTTGTTTGTAAGCTAAATAACGGCATCGTCTCATGATTGTATTTTGGTCTCATCCTTTCTTTAGTTCTCTCTCGAAAATCGTCTCTATCGCCCCCTACAGTTTCGCCAGCTCTCTTCCTCGCTAGCTTTGCTAATAATTAGTTCAGCTACAAGGGCTCATCTCCATGTCTTCAAAGAAACCCTATCACCAATGCTTAAAAGAAAACCTTTATAATTTACGTTCTAATAATTTAGATAGCAGACGTTCTTGCACTGAAAAGAAGTTGGGTGTTGAGGCACACAATTCAAACTCCAATAAGATAAAAAAGATGCAAACATCAGTTGCCAAGGTGGGTCAAAAGAGAAATAGAAAAGAGCAGGCTGCGGCAAAGAATGGGCAGAACACTGTTCATTCTAGTGGAGAATCAGAACAGGAAGTACATATATTGACTGAAAGAGAAAGGAGAAAAAAGATGAGGAATATGTTCACCAACCTTCATGCTTTACTTCCTCATCTCCCTGCTAAGGTATTTTCCTAAATTGGTCTCTAAAGACAAAAAGGAATTAACATTCTACTAATAAGAAAAAGGTTCAGAATTGATATGATTCTTTTTTTTTGGCTAACTGGGCTTTTCTGCTAGAGCTTTGAAAATGACTTCAATATAAAAAAAAAAAAAAAAAAATTACTGGGTATGATATGAAATTTTGAATCTTTAATTATATATATATTATTAAGAAACTTCAAATTTCGCTATTAAATTCTTCATTCCATATTACCCATTTAAAATTTTGAAATTCTATTGAAAATAGTATTTAAATCCTTATATTGGCCTATAGGGTAATTAAGCGGACGGAGCTGTATATATTGTTGCACTAGCTATGGTCCAATAGAGATCAAAATTTCTGTGCCTGAAATCGGTTCCAAGTTAATTAAATTAATATACATAAATTAAGAATGGTCAGTAGCTAATTCTTGGTTTTGACTTTCGGCTGCAAATTAACCCTTCAAACAAAACTTTGCTTTGAGGCATAGGGTTTTGTGATCTAAATGGTTCCTAACTCTTGTAAAGCATATATAATAGTTGTAAGGTCGATCTCTACAAATTAATTAAGTGCCCACAAACTCACAAAATGTACATAATTATTGTAGTTATAATTATATTCTCTTGCATGCACAGAGACAACCATGATTTCAAGAATTCTTTATATAAACCCATGATTCCGTGCATGGTCAAATTGTGGACTATGGTGAATTACTATATATCATTCTACACGATTTTCTGCTTCTCGATCAAGACATTGCCCTCTTTTGCAGGCAGACAAGTCCACCATTGTTGATGAAGCAATAAAATACGTTAAAAGCCTTGAAGAAACTCTCCAAACACTTGAAAAACAAAGGCAAGAAAAGCTCCAAGGAGCAACATTTTCTGACAGTAATGAACCATCAATAATCACAACGACACAGGCAGAAGCTGCCGAATCGAGGGAAGCATTTTTGGCCATTCAAGGACCATCTAAGAACTTCCCTATGGCCACAGACGTACCTCACAAGTTTCCCGTCTCTCTTTCCCCGGCTTGCTTCCAAACATGGTTTTCGCCAAATGTTGTAATGAACATGTGTGGCGATGATGCACAGATCAGTGTGTGCGCAATGAAGAAGCCTGGGTTACTTGCCAGCATTTGCTATATACTACAAAAGCATAAATTGGATGTTGTATCTGCCCATATTTCCTCAGATCAATTTCGTTGCATGTACATGATCCATGTTCATGTAAGTATATCTGAATCTTGGCTTCCTTTAAATTTTTCTTGGGGCCTAGAAATGTAAGGCTAGGGTTTCTTTTTTACCTTTTTCAAGAGGGCTTGTTTGCATTTTCATTTTCCATTATTTGAATCCATTTTAACATTGTAAATGGTACTTTTATTATACGACTAGATAGGCTGGTGGAACTTGTGGTCAGTATCCAGAGGCATTGTCGGTTGAAGATACGTTCAAGCTGGCAGCAGGAGAGATGAACTTATGGTTGTTGTCATGTTGATTACAGCACAGGCAGTGAATGGAGATTAAAAATAACAGTTGTTCTATGCTCTAGCCATCTGCCATTTTGGTAGTACTGAAGGCTTAAAGAGCAATGCTTTTGCTCTACCAGGAATCTTGGATGACTTCATGTTCTGGTTATAGCTATAATACTTATAGCCATGAGGGTGTGGAAAGATGTATCATAAATTTTTTTTGCAATAGATGAGACTTGTATTACATCCAATTGCTAAATCTGTAATACATAAATATATATCTTATTTTTATTAGTCAAGTGTAAAACATTTGAATTATATGTTATAAATCTAATTATTAGGTGTAATGCACTAGAAATAGATAGGAATCTCATAAAAAGTAAAAGTGTTTATAGAAATTTACTTTTCAAATTAAAAGTATTTATCCGTTTTGTTTCATGAAAATTTTTAATTTACTGAAATTAGCATTATATTCTGTCATTAAATATAACTTAAATTTGCTTCAAAACTAACAGAACGGAAGAAAATGATTTACATATAAGTTGATCTTTCAACTAATTAAGATGTCATAAAAATTTAATTTAATTTGAAATTTAATTACAGCTAAATTTCATGTCTTTTTTTTTTTTTGAAAATTGTCTTATTACTAATTAGTAAAAAGTTACTGAATTCAGATTCTTTTTATACCATTAATTGTTCAAGTAAGAATATAGCTCTTAAAATATAACACTACATAGAGAGCAAGCCATGTTCAATACAGTAGTTTTCATGATGATAGAAGGCTTCCTTTGTTTTGCAACTAGGCAAAAATATATATCTTGATTATGCTAAGTGGCAAATTATATAATTGAAAAAAATTGCTTTTCATTTTCTTTTCTTATCTTTTTTCCTTTAGTTGCATAATGATGGAGATATCTCATATCTATGATGCCAATGAGCCACATCGCTAGCAAGCTGTCTTGAAGGAAACTTCCTAATTCTCCGTATAGGTAAAACTCATTGAGTAGTACTGAAGAAGACCCAATTAAAGATTTGCAGTTAATAGCGAACCTAATAAATGAGGTCCTTTGACATATGTATGAAAATCATGGCAACTTATGGCAGTGACATTGAAATATCACACTTCTAAGTCACACATGTTCAATTCTTCCTCCATGATAGCACATTCAGGAATTAAAAACCTCGCAATGTTTTCCTTTTCTTTTTATAGAAAAAGTAGGCATGAGCTTTGCATACAAGAGAAGCAAGCAAAAAAACTCACTTTAATTTTAAGGTTATATGATTCATTCCTCCCATGTTAATTAGTGAAGTAACTTTGCCAAATAGTACCAATACCCATATTGTGAATTGTCAGTTACGAGCTCTTAATGTCACCGACAAGTATAATATACTAATATTTTTCATTGGAACGTACGAACAACTAAAATTCAAAGTTCTGTTGTAAGGGTGTTCTACTCTACTCCACTCTTCCAAGTAGACGTTACTCCTAGCAGATTTCGGCATTTCAGATAAGAAGTGATGAAGTAATACCGTAAGCAATGGAAGAGGGTCATTGCAGGCTTTGGGTCCACTTTGTCCATGCTTAGTACATTAGGCCCAAAATAGACAACCTATATTGATGTTTAACCCTCTCCATTGGCAGGGAATGCGGCAATACTTCAGCATAATGACAAAGGGAAAGGCAAATGCCTCTCTTGTTTGATTCTTCTTTGTTTGTTTGTTATTTTAATTATTAGTAGAATATTTAGCATAAAAAAATTCCCACTGTTAAGTATGAACTGAAAATCATAAAGATATTGCATTAAAATATTATCCTAATGACACAGTTTAATATCTTTTGTTGGGTCAAGATTGCATTAAGAATCCAATTAGTAAGAAACCAAAAAATTCTCTAACAATAGTCAAACCCCCCACTCTTATTTTATTTTGTAGATAAATGACATTTAGAACTTATTAACAAAACAATTATTGGCTTCAAAAAAAAAAAAAAAACAAAACAATTATTGCACCACTATTAATTAATACTCAGTGCTCCCACTCACCACTACCATTTTCTCTCTCTTTTTTTTTTTTAATAATTTCAGGAATCCAAAACAAACCTAGACACTTCACCAACTCCAAACCCAAAGAATTCCAATAACCCAATATTATTATGGCAGTGTCTTAAGAAACATAATTTGCAATTTAGACTCTTTATGAGATTCCACTACTAACTTAGTGGCCTCTTATTATTATTAAAAAAAAAAATTAAGGTTTCACCGACAACGGTTGATTAATAGGATGTATTATTATCGTTTTAAATTTGAATTGTAAAAATTTTTTTATTGCATTTAAATCGGGTTGAATTAATAATATTATTATTATTATTATTTTTTTACCAATGGGGTGCCCGCCCACGAGGGTCGAACAATTTTAGAAAAAAAATTTTCATTGGATGTTTATGGAACAGAAGTCAATTCTGGAGAGTTTCTGGTTTAGAGATAGACAGCACCACTATACACAAATCAAGTATAGTAGATTATTAGCGTCTTAATTATACAGTCACTTATTGTTCGAAAAAAAAAATTATACAGTCACTTTCGACCAAAAAAAAAAAAAAATTATACAGTCACTAGAAACAGCAATTGGTAAATTCCCACTTTTCTAGAAGTCCCATCAGTGCCAGCTTTGCTCTCGCTTCTTATCTATCTCAAACCCCATTCACTCTGCACACTGTTCTTTAACTCTGTTTTCTATTCTTTCGGTTTATAATTATTTTTTCTTCTATTGCCATTCTTTTGGTTCATAAAATTTCTCTCTCTCTTCCTTCTGACAAAGTTTGGAGCTTTGACTTCAAATGGCGTAAAGAAACATTCAACAAGCTCAAGTAGAAGAAGAAAGAAGAGAAAAAATGTCGAATTATTCGTTCTTGAATGATCAGCTATCAAAAAGAACATCAATCTTTGGTTTACGTTTATGGGTAGTTCTTGGTATATGCGTAGGAGCAGCTATAGTTCTTATTCTTATCATTATCTCTCTTTGGTTCACTAGACGCAGCAAAACTAACAAGAACTCTACTTCACACTCAACAAAATTCAAGTCCTATCTCAGCAACAGCAACACAACAATCCCAAATGTCTCTAAAGAAATTCAGGAGATCAGAATTGACCCTGCCCACCCGACCCCTGACCCCAAACCTCTTTGTCCTGACCCGGTACCCGAATCAGAGCCAGTTCTTCTTGAAGAGGAGACTAGTCCTGTTTCTGGGAGAAATAGAATTCATATTGAGATTGGTAAGGACCATAGGATTTCTTACCCGGAGCGGGCTGGCGGGTCGGGTCATGGAAGTGGAGAGACCCGGTCCGGTCCTCGTTCTGGTGACTTGGCTGGTGGTGTGATTGCTGTGCCGGAAGTTTCACATTTGGGGTGGGGACATTGGTATACTCTTAGGGAGCTTGAGGAGTCTACAAATGGTTTTGCTGATGAGAATGTGATTGGTGAAGGTGGGTATGGGATTGTTTACCGTGGTGTCTTGGATGATAATACTAAAGTTGCTGTCAAAAATTTGCTTAACAACAGGTATAATAACTTGAGTTTAAGGGTTAATTACTTTAATCTAACTCAGGATATTGATGTATTGGCTGTAATTTTTTTTTTCAACGCTTGCAGCTTGTACAAGCACTTGCAGTTTTGTGCTTACCATTTATTAAGAAAGAGAGTTTATAGACTTGTTGAGGTTTTAAATTTTGTTGCTTTTAATCTAGGGGACAAGCTGAGAAGGAGTTCAAGGTAGAAGTAGAAGCAATCGGACGTGTGCGGCACAAGAATTTGGTGAGGTTGCTTGGTTATTGTGCAGAAGGAGCTCATAGGTACTCTTCGTCTTGATTTGCATTATAGCAAATTTGAAATTTTGTCTTCATTCCTTGGATTCGTAATTCTTGAAGTAATTTATCTTCTTCTTCTTCTTTATTTTTTTTACTAATCCAATTCTGTGGTTGTTATAGGATGCTTGTTTATGAGTATGTTGACAATGGAAACTTAGAGCAGTGGCTCCATGGAGATGTTGGGCCTTGCAGTCCTCTTACATGGGAGATTCGTATGAATATCATACTTGCAACAGCGAAAGGGTACAGATTTATATTTACTTTTAGCTTTAATTTTTAGGTATGTTCCAACTCTTTGATTATTTATTGCGACTACAACTTGATTAACAATATAGGTTGACGTACCTGCATGAAGGGCTCGAGCCAAAGGTTGTTCATCGTGATATCAAATCTAGCAATATTTTACTGGATAGACAGTGGAATGCTAAAGTTTCTGATTTTGGCCTTGCAAAACTCTTGGGCTCAGAGCGGAGCTATGTGACTACACGTGTTATGGGGACATTTGGGTGTGCTCTCAAATAACTTTTATCTCCCATTCCATGAACTTGGTTTGGCAAAATAGAATGACAAATTATGCTTTTTTCTCAGATATGTGGCTCCTGAATATGCTAGTACTGGCATGCTGAATGAAAGAAGTGATGTATACAGCTTTGGGATTCTTCTTATGGAAATTATCTCTGGAAGAAACCCAGTTGATTATAGCCGTCCTCCAGGAGAGGTTTGCATTCAACAGATTAACTTGATGACAAATTACAGCCAGTTCAACATAAATTTTTTTAGATTTTTGCGCTTGATACTTACTAGTGAATCTTACTTTCAGGTGAATTTAGTTGAATGGCTCAAGACAATGGTTACGAATAGGAATGCAGAGGGAGTTTTGGACCCTAGGTTGCCGGAGAAGCCTTCTTCAAGAGCCCTCAAGCGCGCCCTTTTAGTAGCCTTGCGCTGTGTCGACCCAAATTCACAGAAGAGGCCAAAGATGGGACATGTCATACATATGCTTGAAGCTGATGAGTTCCCATTCCGAGATGTAAGCTCACATTTGTGTCTGGTGACTAAGCAACTAAGCATTTTCATTTATAGGCATCCAATCTTCTGCTGACTTTTAGCTTCACCTTGTTAGATTTTCTCTTTTCATGTTTCTTTTCTGTTGCAAATTTTTGAAATTTTAAACAGAACACAGAAGCAGCATCAATCAAACAAGCTACTGCTTTATAGCTGGCTTGTATTTACTTGGTTTTTAGTGGAATGTTGTTGCATGTTGCTTGGATTTCCTTAAGAATTTGTTAGTATCTACTGTTGAGAGTGAGCTAGGATGTGCAATCCTTGAAAAGGTTTATGTGTGCAATATTTGTGCTTTCTCTTATAATTTTTGTCAATGATGGGCACATTTTCTACAGTTCAGACCCTTGTGGTTTTGTAATTCTTGACTTATATTCTCGGATGATGGAGCGATTATAACAAGTCTGCAGTTTCTTGAATATGTAAAGCATTTATGCTGTGTTTTTGTTCCATGGATTATATTTTCTCATTGGTAATTGTCTGGCTGTTCTTGATTTCAGGACCGTAGAACTGGAAGGGAACACGGGCAACCTCACGGTGAGGGTGTGAAAACAGATAAGCGTGTAAATGAATCAGGTGACAGTAGTGGTTATGAAAGTGGCGCCCAAACCAATAGAGCATTGTGGAGAAAGCAGGAACCTGAGGAACAGTAAGTTGCCTTGCCAAACTCATGTACAAGATGAATGGATTCACCTTGTTTTCTTCATATTCATCTCATTCAGAATTGGTTATATACAATTATCACCCACTCTACCTTTATATGCAAACCATATTGTATCAAGTTTTGCTGTATATTGTAAATTATGCAGTACCTTTTGCCATTGTGCTTGTAATTGATGTCTCTGGTGTACTGTTCTTTCCCCGATGGATATAGAGCTAATTTTGTGTATGATATCTAAATTTTGTTTGATTGTATTGAAGCGCTGTAGTTCATGGACTATGTAAATCTAGACATCGGTGGTATTAAAAATTCACACATTGATCTGCTCTAGAAAATGAAAATTGTATGATATTTATTGTCAAAAATTTCACATATTCGCCCCAAACACAGTGGGATCAGGAATTTTGGTTTGATTTCTCCATCATTGTTAATGCATATATGTGAAGCATGATCATTTGAGCTGTAATTTTTAATTTTGCTATTGGGGTTCCATCACTAAAAGAAATGTTGAATTTACTAGATATTTGAAACCATATGAAAATTTTTATCCTTTTTTCTACACATATATCGGTGCTCATTTGAATCTTATTGTTTTTGGTTTGTGGGGGAGTGTCTCGGTGGGTGGACGTTGGGGTACATGTTTAAAGGGCTTATCAATGCAAGTGTCTGGTCTGCAAAATCTCAGTACAGTTTGATGTCTCACCGACAAAGGGCTAGTTTCAGAGATTTGCCAGTTAATGATCCAAATGAGGATGTACAAACAGTGCAGTTATCTCATCGTCTCTAAGAGCAGCATCACTCCGTCTCTAAACTTCACATATTTGAACATAAAATTCCCATGATCATCAACTATGATCAAGACAAAATACTTTTTTTTTTTTTTCAAGTTATTGTTGGCAACTTGGGTCCTACATTTCACATGGGTCAACATTGCATTCCCCCATAAGGTCTTAAAGATTGTGGGGGTCTAATTGTGACAATAGAAACCTTGACAGCTAGAGATGAACTTAGTAATACGGTATCAATGGACCCCTCCAATGTATTTGACTATCAGTTTTGCTGATTCTAATCTTCATACAAAAGCGTGAGGGAGCTTTTCTGTTTCTGTTTTGTTTCTTTTCTCTTTCTGTTTTAGGCTTTTTGTTCCGTCTTAAGACCTTAATTATAGCATTTCCCATTGCCACTTTTAGCGGTCTTAAGTGTTGTATTTGTCACTTTATTGACTGATCGCTTTTGTTTCTTGCCATCTCTGAGTTTAGTGATCCTTTTTTTTTTTTTTTTTTTTGTCTTAAATACATATGAATTTTTAAGGGCATGCCCCATATGTGGGCTACAACTTGAAAATCTTTTGGCATGTGAGGCTGAAATGCTCAACATATATTTGTGGGCGCTGCCATTGATTATCGGCTGGAGCTTGTTGGGTGATGCATATTTTGAAGTGGGGTTGGCGCCAAATGCCCGTGCATAATTGTAAAGAAACAATGAACTATCTCCCATCTTCCACACTCCATAGATTTTTATATTACTGGTTATTATAATCTTGGCCATAATGGAATTTATAGATGATTATTTTATTAAAAATACTGGTGCAATTATTCCTGGGACATAAAATAACTGGAATCAAGGCATTTTATTGCCATTTATCATGGGCATCTATTATTAGTTAACTTTCCCAGTTCTAGACTTGGAACAGGCAGCTAGATATTGACAGCGACTATGGGGCTGGATACAACATGGTTGTGTTGATCAGTCCATTTGAGATAACCATAGATCACAGTTGATGAAACTTCTTTATCAATCTGTAAACTCAGAGAAAAACCTTGATCTTGGTATTTCTGAGAGAAGGACAGGCTGCTGGGCTCTACTGTGACACTCATTCCAGGGGGAACCACTAGAGTTGCGGTATAAACAGCTGTTTCGTCTCCTACATTTGTCAGAGTCCTGCTAAATTTCTTCATCTTTGGAGAACCATCTTTGTTGAAAATGCTGATAAAAGAAGGATAGTTTAGGTCACTTCTTTCTTGGCTGCAATTCCACTGGCTTCGCCTGAGGACTGCACTCATTTGCTTGTCAGTGTACCCGAGGCTGCATATGAAGTTAATATAATCTTGCAAATACATGTTGTAAATGAGACCAGGATTCATGGCCTTGCTTGGGTCGATATGCCCTGCCCCAAAATCCAGAGGTGTGGCTGGAGCACCTGTCCATTGGTCTTTCAAAATTGAGTTTGTGTTATCTGTGTTGTATGCTGTTGTCATAATGGCTGATCGGATAGCTGCTGGGCTCCATTCAGGATGGACGCTTTTGAGTAAAGCTGCCACTCCAGCAACATGGGGCGCTGCCATTGATGTGCCTGAAAGAAGTGCATAATCTGTGGCAAGTTCGTATCTGCCCACTTTCATGTAAGGCTTGTTTGGCGCAAATGCTGCGAGTATATCCACTCCTGGAGCCAGAATATCTGGTTTTAGGACACTTGGACTAATTGGGTCAGGTCCCCTAGAAGAGAAATAGGCTACTTGGGGTGCTGGTTTGGTGCCCAAATTGGTGGACACGAAGCTCAAGACTTTCACCTTTGGTGTAGGCACCCCAGTCACATGCTCTTTAACAATAGCTACGGAAGTAGTTGACAGAATAAGGCAAGGAATTGTGTAGTCGTCTGGATGCAACAATGACAAATCTGTCGAGAGAATTGCAGCATACGCACCTACCCTTTCAAGCTCTTCCTTTTGTCCCTCAATATCAATTTGAAGGCTATTATCACAAAGGACTATCTTTCCATGAACCTCACTTTTATTCAATGCGCCATAGTAGCAAATGGATTTGTTTACGTTATCTTTTCCGTAATATATAGTAGCATTAGAAATGTAAACGCTTTCTGGGTAGTATGACGTTCCTTCGACCGTTACCCCATTTTCGAGAGTCATTGTAGCAGTCAAACTTCGATCAAGTGTGCCGGCTCCTACTGTTGTGATCCAAGGGGCCCCATTGTGTGTTGAGTTATGGCCTCCGTCATTACCGGTTGCACATACAACAACAATCCCTTTCTCTACTGCTGAAAGTGATGCTATGGCAATAACATCACTGAAGTAAGGTGTTTGATCAAAACCGAGAGACAATGACATGATGTCAACCCCATCAGCAATTGCTTGGTCCATACCAGCAAGCACATCGCTTGCTGCGCTTTCTAGTGAATCTGTTGCAAAGAGGACCTTATACATAGCCACATGTGCTCGTGGTGCTATACCTCTTGCCATGCCTCTTGCATATCCGAAATGGCTTACACCAAGCACTTGGCTACCCGCAGCTGTGGATGATGTGTGGGTTCCATGGCCAAAGAAGTCTCTTGGCGAGTCATAATCATATCTTGTGTCTATTTTTCTGCCTGCAGCTATGAGTCCTTTGCTGAATGATCTTGCTCCAATGAGCTTCCTGTTACAGTTAGAAGGGCTGAATGCAGTCCCATTTTAACACAGTCCCCTCCATCTTTGAGGCACTGCAGGCATCCCCTGGTCATTAAAGCTCTCACTCTCCGGCCAAATTCCTGTATCAATAATTCCTATGATCACACCTTCCCCATATGATGCAGCAGGCCACAAGCCGTAATTATGTTCTAGTCCTAGAAACTTGGGGCTGTAGGTAGTGAATGGCTTGCCGAAGGACTCCTGATATGTGGCAACATGGGCAGGAGATTTCTCAATTTCAGACAGTTGCGATTGCGTGAGCCTTGCACTAAAGCCATGCATAACATGGTTATACGAATACAACAACATATCCTTGCCATCAACAGGAAATGACAATGATCTTAGCATGGAACGATGCCAGGACTCATGTGTTCCGAAGGAAGCAGGCTTCTGAGAGTGGTCCATGTGTATAATATATGTCTGCAAGTGTAATTCTTCATTTTTGGAGACTGCACTGCTGCTTCCAAATAGCAATAACAGCAGCCAATAAAAAAAATAATTTGGAATGAGATTGGAAAACCTCATCCTGATCCTGTTAGAGATGGCTGAGTAGACTTTGAAATGAATGTTGAAAAATTGCAGTATATATAGAAAGCTTCGGAAGCAAAGTGTTAGCTGTACATTTTAGTTAGTGCTGCTAAATGGCAAGTTTTAGTTGTAAGTGGTAAACTTCAAAGCCGAATCTTGTTTTTCGGTCGATTTTTCCTAGAGGGGGAAGCCAAATCTTGTTTTTCGGTCGATTTTTCCTAGAGGGGGGAGTTATGTTTAATGCTGTAGATATTCAGGATTATGTTTGGTAGCTTCTTGTAGTGTTGCTGATGTAAATTGTTCTTCACTGAGAAAGGAGCCTGCATATAGCTGAATTTTTTTTTAACAATAAGATTTGGCTTGGCACGGCTCGAAGTTGTAGGTACAAATATTTTAAATGGAAAAGTGACCAAATCAATCCAGAGAATAGGGTTTTATTTATTTCTTTATTTTATTTTTCAATCGAGAGGCTACATTGAGAATTCTTAATGAAAAGGTATATAATGAGACAAAAATTTATTGAGGGAATTATTAGACTAATAGTGCACATTGAAGAGAAGAAATACAGTACTGTCAAATTGCTTCTATCACGAAAAGAACACAACCTCTTCTTGACACATGTAGTTAATGCAGCAAACGTTTATATTCTTCTTCATTTGGTCTTACAGGTAAATGTTTGGACCTGAATAAGATCGACTCTGGCTCCCCTTCATTTTTTCTTTTAAAACCTTCAGTTGGACCTTGTCAACTATTCAGAGACGGACACTAGCTTTTTATTCTTGTAGTTTACTGACTGTCTATTCTTAGCACAGAATATGTAATATTCATTTTTCCAGTGATCCAACATTTATTTGTTTTATTTGAACTTTAACCTTTGTTCTATTCTTCTTCATTGCTTACTGCTTGTATTCATTAGTTATGGAGCCAGTTGGAAAGAATAAAGGGCCAATTTGTCCATTGGTCTGTCGTTGCTTCTTTGTATATGTGTGTGTGTGTGTGTATATAGATATATATTTATTTATTTTCGATCAGTAGCTTTCGTTCTGTGCGTTTAAGTAGATGAAGAACCTGTCCATGCATACAGCAGACATTCCATTGTTAAGGAAACATGATTTTAAAAGAAATTCTTTCTCCAATTCCATTCTTCATTGTATGCCTTTGTCTTTTCGCTATGCATGGTTCCTCAAGTTCCATGGAGAGGTCTACGTACATTGTCCAAATGGACAAGTCTTTGATGCCCAAAGGCTTCAGTAGCCATCAAGGCTGGTACTCTTCAATCATTAACTCCCTTAAATCGACAGACCCCACTTCATCAAAGACAGACCATCGTTCCTCACCAGTTCATTCATTTGTTTACTCTTATGATAATGTTGCTCATGGATTTAGTGCAGTTTTGTCTTCTAAAGAGCTTGAAGCTCTAAAAAATACCCCAGGATTCATTTACGCTTACAAGGACAAGATGGCCACAATTGACACCACTCACACTTCTGAATTCCTTTCCCTCAATCCGTTAACAGGCTTACTTCCTGCTGCAAATTTCGGTGAAGATGTTATAATTGGGGTCATTGATAGCGGAGTCTGGCCTGAGAGTCAGAGCTACAAAGACTTTAATATGACTGCAGTACCGTGTAGATGGAAGGGAATTTGTGAAGAAGGCGAAGAATTCAATTCATCCATGTGTAACAGGAAGCTTATTGGAGCTAGAGTTTTCAATAGAGGAGTTTTAGCTGCAAATCCTGGTACTAAAATTAAAATGAACTCTCCCAGGGATACCATGGGGCATGGTACTCACACATCCTCCACGGCTGCAGGGAACTATGTGAAGGATGCAACATTCTTTGGCTATGCAACAGGTACAGCCAGAGGTGTGGCCCCCCGTGCTAAGATTGCCATGTATAAGGTCCTGTGGCATGAGGGGCGCTATGCCTCTGATGTTCTTGCAGGAATGGACAAAGCCATAGCTGATGGTGTTGATGTGATTTCCATTTCCATGGGATTTGATGGGGTGCCGTTGTTTGAGGATCCTATAGCAATAGCATCATTTGCTGCTGTGGAGAAAGGTGTCATAGTCTCATCTTCAGCAGGAAATGAAGGGCCACATCTTGGGAACTTACATAATGGGATCCCTTGGGTCTTAACTGTTGCTGCCGGCACTATTGATCGCTCTTTTGCTGGGAATTTGACTCTAGGGAATGGCCAAACTATTACTGCATGGACCATGTTCCCTGCTAATGCTTTTGTACAGAATCAGCCGCTTGTTTACAACAAGACCATTGCAGCATGCAACTCAACTAGCTTAATGTCTCAGGCCCCGTTTGCAATAATCATATGTGACAATTCTGAGTCCGTCTTTGATCAAATTAATACTATTTCTGCCTCATCCAATGTTGCTGGTGCCATTTTTATTTCAAATGATCCCAGTTTATTCGAGTTAGGGGGTGTTTCTTGTCCAGGTGTTGTGATTAACCCAGATGATGCAGCCTCTGTCATCAAGTATGCCACAAGTAATGAAAAGCCTTACGCTAGCATGAAGTTCCAGCAAACAATCCTGGGCACAATGCCTGCCCCAGCTGCAGCTTTCTACACTTCAAGAGGCCCTTCGCGGAGCTGTCCTGGCATTTTGAAGCCAGATGTAATGGCTCCTGGATCACTTGTTCTGGCATCATGGATTCCAAATGACTATTCAGCTCAAATTGGGACAAATGTATTATTGTCCAGTGATTTCAATATAATCTCCGGCACTTCAATGGCTTGCCCTCATGCTTCTGGTGTTGCTGCGCTCTTGAAAGGAACACATCCAGAATGGAGTCCGGCTGCTATCCGTTCTGCCATGATAACAACTGCAAACCCATTAGATAATACCCTGAGTCCAATAAGAGATAATGGTGAAAATTCTTCGTATGCTTCTCCTTTAGCTGTGGGAGCTGGGCAAATAGATCCCAATCGAGCACTAGATCCAGGTCTAATTTATGATGTCACCCCACAAAATTATGTGAGTCTTCTATGTTCCATGAATTATACTAAAAACCAAATTTTAGCTATCACCAGGTCAAACAACTACACCTGTTCAAACCCTTCTCCTGATCTCAACTACCCATCCTTTATTGCTCTTTATGATAACCAAACCACAGCAGTGGCTGTTCAAAACTTTCACAGGACTTTAACTAACGTTGCAGAAGCTGCTGCAACCTACGAAGCGAAGGTTTTAGCACCAAAGGGTTCTGTGGTTATTGTATCGCCTGATACATTGGTTTTTGGCAAGAAAAACGACAAGCAGAGCTACACTCTTACTGTGAAATACAGCAGCGATAACAACAGGAAGGTTTCATCTGGTTCCCTTGTCTGGATGGAAAAGAATGGAACGCACATTGTGAGAAGCCCTATTGTAATTTCTGCTATTGTGAGCCATTGAATTGTTAATGTCACTGCTGAATCTTTGTTAATCGTTTAGTAGAGATATGTGATTGTGTTATACAGAAAAAGATAACGGAATTTCATCATATTGAGATTGAAAGATTTTATTTAACGGCTCATGGTAGCTAGAATTTGATGGCCACTAGCGGGCTCGATACAATGTGGTTGCATTGATCAATCCATTTTAGATAACCATAGGTAATGTTTGTACCGTCTCTGTCGATCTATACGCTGACAACAAAACTTCGCTTTTGATATTTCTTTGTGAATGATAAGGTACTTGGCTCTACGCTGATTCTCATTCCAGCAGGGACCTCTATATTTGCATTGTAAACAGTGGCATTGTCCCCCATGTTTGTCACTACCCTGCTAAACCTCTTCTTCGTTAGAGAGCTGGCTTCACCGGTAAACAAGGCAGTTAAAGATGGGTAGTTTATATCAGTTGGCTCTTGACTGCAATTCCATTGACTACGTCTGAGGACAGCACTCATCTGCTTTTCAGTGTACCCCAGGCCACATAAGAAATTAATATAATCTTGCATGTTCGTGTCGTAGATGAGGCCGGGGTCCATTGCCTTGTTTGGGTTGATGTGCCCAGCTCCAAAATCTAATGGTGTCGCTGGAAGACCTGCCAACTGGTTTTTCAAACTTGTGCGGGTATTATCTTTCGTATATGCTGTCGTCATAAGAGCTGATCTGATGGCTGCTGGACTCCATTCAGGATGGACATTCTTGAGTAAAGCTGCAGCTCCAGCAACATGAGGCGCTGCCATTGATGTGCCTGAAAATAATGCATAATCTGTTGCAAGAATGTATCTGCCTAATTCCATGTATGGCTTATTTGGTGAAATAGCTGCTAGCACGTCGACTCCAGGGGCAAGAATATCAGGCTTTAGAATACCTGGAGTAATTGGATCAGGTCCTCTTGAAGAGAAATAAGCCACTTGTGGTGCTGGCTTTGTACCTAAATTTGTAGACATCAACTCCATGCTTTTCACCCTCACTTCGCTTGTCCCAGTCACATACTCTCTGACTAGGCTACCAGAGGCTATTGGCAGGACCAGACTGGGTATGGTGAATTCCTTTGGAAAGAACAGGGATATTGACATGTCTGCTAAAAGTATTCCAGCATATGCACCGGCCCTTTGAAGCTCTATTATTTGGCTGGGCATGCCAATCTCAGTGGTGTTATCACAGAGGACAATCTTTCCTCTTACCTCGGTATAATTCAGTGCAGAGGAGAGGCACATTTCTTTGTTCACATCACCTTCTCCATAATACAAGGATACATTGTGGATGTAAAGTCTCTCAGGAAAATAAGATATTCCTTCAAGTGTCAACCCATTTTCTAGAGTAATTGTTGAACTGAAACTCCGGTCAATTGTGCCAGCTCCTACTGTTGTGATCCAAGGCGCACCATTATATGTTGTGTTGTAAAGGCCGTCATTTCCAGCAGCACATGCAACAAAAATCCCCTTCTCGGTTGCTGATAGGGAAGCAATTGCAATGACATCATTAAAGTAAGGTGTCTGATCAAAGCCTATGGACAATGACATGATATCAACCCCATCCGCAATCGCTTGGTCCATGCCAGCAAGCACATCACTTGCAGCACTCTCGTCTGTATCTGTTGCAAATAAAACCTTGTACATGGCAACATGTGCATGTGGGGCTACCCCTCTGGCTGTGCCTCTTGCATATCCAAAATGACTTGCGCCAAGCACATAGTTACCTGCTGCTATGGATGATGTATGGGTACCATGACCAACGAAGTCTCTGGGCGAGTTATAATCATCTTCGGTGGAAATTTTTCTTCCTGAAGCTATGAGTCCTTTGCTGAAAGATCGAGCTCCAATGAGCTTCCTGTTGCACTTAGAAGGGTCAAATTCAGTACCATTTTCACACTGGCCTTTCCACCTGTGGGGCACTGGTGGCATGTCTTTGTCTTTGAAACTCTTGCTCTCTGGCCAAATTCCAGTGTCAATGACTCCTATGATCACACCTTCACCATATGATGAGGCGGGCCATATGCCAAACTGATGTTTCAATCCAAGGAACTTTGGACTGTGGGTGGTGAACATCTTTCCAAAGGACTCTTGGTGCGTGGCAACATGAGCCGGAGATTTCTCAATCTCTGCTAATTGAGATGGTGTGAGTCTTGCACTAAATCCATGCATGGCATAGTTGTAGGAGTACAACATTTGATTATCATCGACTGGATTTGACAAGGATTTCAAGATGGACCAGTGCCATGACTCGTGGGTTGGGAAAGACGTAGGCTTGAGAGATTGGTCCATGTGAATGATGTAGGTTTGGTGTTCTTCACTCTTTGGAACTGCTCTGCTGCTTCCAATCAGCAATATCAGTAGGTGGCAGTGCAATGCATGCAGGTAAATGGCGTATGAGAAACTCATTTTTTTAGGCATGGCCGAAGAGATTGATATGCAGGGAGATTGACAGGGAGAACTTATAATGCATGTAATGCCAGAATTCCTTGGATTCTTTGGATGCAAAAGCTGATTCTTTTGTAAAAAAATCAGATTAGGATAATATGCTACCTCATAAATGGATGTATTTGTGAGTAATTCAGACCCAGAGTTACATGTTGCCTAAATAAAGAAATACGCTATTGTTCTTGACTTCATTATTACTATACTTAGTGAACTCACTTGTTTTATTTCACATTTATATTGATTCCACTGCAAAATTTACATGCAAATTATATTTTAATGTGAATGGAGAAAAAAAAATAGGCCATTCAACTAATAAATTCATTTTGGATAAAATGGTTTTGCAACATTTTGATGTCTAATTAGAAAAATATTTTTAGACAGGTTGATTTTCTTTCTCTCTCTTTTTAATAGGAAAATGGATCTCCTTAAAATCAAGAATCATATCTTTTCTTTTTTGGTTAAATTGTGCATATCATGCCATATCATTTCATCATGTTGTTTTGCACAATCTGAATATGAACACAATCAGATCTTTTCCTGCGTAGCAGACACTGTTGCCTATGCAATGCTAATTTTATTGCTACACTCTTATAGCCCCCTGTTGCCATGTGTTGCAGGTCAAAAATTTTCTGCATTCATTGTTCAAAAGAATTAATCTTTAGTTTTATTCATCTACACTCTGAGATAAGCTCCCCAGCTAATCACGGAATGGAACGTTAGCAAGTGTGAACTTTAGGCTTTTATATTTGGACTGTATGAGCTGTGATTGTCAAATTAAGGTACGTGATAATTAAACAGAAACGATGCTGATGAAGTGGAAAATTCTGTAAAGCCAGCAAAGGAAAATATATGATTCCTATCCCTTATGCATATACCTGAAAAGCCAGCAAAGGAAAGCTCAATTCTGAGAGATGGCACTGTAAAGAAAAGAACATTATGCCAGTGAATGAGTAATCAAGTAGTAACTCTTATCCCAGGGCATTATGAGGTGCAGAGTTCGATTTCTGTGTCGTTGATTTAAAAAGGAAGAGTTGCCTCTTATTATGCAATTAGTCATCTGAACTCCTTATTTAAAAAAAGGGAAAAGGACGTTATGATTGCCTAGTGTTTTTCCTCGTACTTTCCTTGCAAGTTGCCGTCTTCAATTAAAGTTTATGTTCACTCTAATTGACTTAGACTAGTGTAGTCAACCAAAAATTTTAACACTGATATGCTTGTTCTTAGCAGGTAAATTTTGATGTCTTTATATACACGTATCAAAAAACCAAATTCATTTTCAAACCAAAGTATTTGAGTGATAGAAGATGAATATGCTTTCCTTTTTCCTCTTCTTCTTTGCATGGCCCTGTTTCTTCACTGTTCCTGCTACCTCAGCTTCAGTAGCAGAGAGAACCACATATATTATCCATATGGACAAGTCTTTTATGCCCAACACCTTCGCTACCCATCAACACTGGTACTCCTCTACCCTTGCTTCCCTCCAGTCTTCAAACCTTGTATCCTCAAACAATGATCATAACTTGTCCTAGTCGTTGATTTACTCTTATAACAACGTTGCTCATGGCTTCAGTGCTGTTTTATCTCCTGACGAGCTTCAGACTCTCAGAAATCATCCAGGATTCGTTTCTGCTTACAAAGACAAGTCTGTCACAGTTGATACTACTCACACTTATGAATTCCTTTCCCTCAATCCAATCACTGGCTTATGGCCTGCTTCCAATTTTGGTGAAGATGTTATAATCGGAGTCATTGATAGTGGGGTCTGGCCGGAAAGCAAGAGCTATAAAGATGATGGGATGACTGCAATACCTTCAAGATGGAAAGGAATATGTGAGGAAGGAGACGAGTTCAATTCTTCCATGTGCAATTTAAAGCTCATTGGAGCTAGATATTTTAACAAAGGTGTTAGAGCCGCAAATCCTGGCACTAAAATCACAATGAATTCTCCAAGAGACATTACTGGGCATGGAACTCATACTTCCTCTACAGCTGCTGGTAATTATGTTAAAGGCGCATCATTCTTCGGCTATGCTACAGGAACAGCCAGGGGAATGGCACCACGAGCAAGATTGGCTATGTATAAGGTCTTGTGGAGAGAGGGTGATGGCCGCTATGCATCTGATGTTCTTGCAGGCATGGACCAAGCTATTGCTGATGGTGTTGATGTGATATCTATCTCCATGGGATTCGATAATGTGCCCCTATATGAGGATCCAATTGCAATAGCCTCGTTTGCAGCTATGGAGAAGGGTGTGATCGTCTCATCATCAGCAGGAAATGAATATGAACTCGGAACTCTGCATAATGGGATTCCGTGGGCATTGACTGTTGCTGCTGGCACTATTGATCGCTCTTTTGCTGGGACTTTAACTCTTGGCAGTGGCCAAACCATCACTGGATGGACTTTGTTCCCAGCTAATGCGTTGGTTGATAATTTGCCGCTGGTTTATAACAAGACATTTTCATCTTGCAACTCTACCAAATTGTTATCTAAAGCTCCTTATGCTGTCATCTTGTGTGACGATATTGGTAATGTCTTTCGTCAAATTAATGCTATTGCAGCCTCAACAAATGTGGCTGCTGCTGTTTTCATTTCAGATTCTCAGCAGATATCTGAAATAAACCAGATTTATAGTCCCGCTGTTGTGATTAGCCCCAATGATGCACCTGCTGTCATCAAGTATGCCAGAACCAATAAGAAGCCATCAGCTAGCATGAAGTTCCAGCAAACCATTCTGGGCACAAAGCCTGCTCCTGCTGCAGCTATTTACACTTCAAGAGGTCCGTCTTCAAGCTGCCCTGTAGTCTTGAAGCCAGATATAATGGCCCCTGGATCGCAAGTTTTGGCTTCTTGGACTCCAAATCAATATGCAGCTCAAATTGGGTTAAATGTGATGTTACCAAGTGACTTCGTAATTATTTCTGGAACATCAATGGCTTGTCCCCATGCTTCTGGCGTAGCTGCACTCCTGAAAGGTGCACACCCAGAATGGAGTCCAGCTGCTATTCGGTCAGCCATGATGACCACAGCAAACCCATTGGATAACACTCAAAATCCAATCAGAGACAATGGAGATGAGAAGCTTGGACATGCATCTCCTTTAGCCATAGGAGCTGGCCAGATCGATCCTAATCGAGCACTAAACCCAGGTCTCATATATGATGCCACCCCACAAGACTATGTCAACCTCCTGTGCTCCATGAATTACACCAAGAAACAAATTTTGACCATTACAAGATCAAACAGCTACAATTGTTCAAGCCCTTCTTCTGATCTCAACTATCCATCATTTATTGCCCTGTATGATAACAAGACATCATCGGTGGTAACTTTAATCCGAAAATTCCAAAGGACTGTTACAAACATTGGAGAAGGTGCTGCAACATATACTGCTAAAGTGATTGCACCGAAGGATGCCATTGTTACTGTAAGGCCTGAGACTTTGGTTTTTGGAAAGAAATACGACAAGCAGACCTATAGTCTTAGTATGAAGTACAGGAGCATGAAAGGGAAGGTGTCGTTTGGTTCCATTATTTGGACAGAAGAAAATGGAGTCCATACAGTCAGGAGTCCTATTGTAATTTCACCTCTTGTTGTCCTTGACGAATGAGCCAGTAGCTCTGTTTGGGTTTTACTTAATCTTGATGCTTAATGCTTCATATCTAAGAATGCATCAAATACTACATATTTCTCTCTTGAAATGTATGAATAAATCATGACTGTTAAAATTCAAGTATATATGAATTTTATATGATTAAAGTGCTTGTTATTTTACAAAGGATTAGTTTAAGTCATAAGAAATTTAATTTTTTTTTTAAATAATTTTTTTTCCCAATTTTGTGCTACCAAATACGAAAAGTAATCATACCAAAACAATTACTTTTTATTTTTTTACAAAATGAATTAGTACTATTCTTCAAACACATTCAAGAAATCAACATTATTTTTATTTTAATATTTTTTATAAATTGGCTCAGCATTACTTTTTTGTTTTGTTTTTTTTTTGGTAACTGCTTTACAAGACTAAATGAACTCTAGCTAATAAATCTTTAATTATATATTACATTCATGAATTTGACTTTGATGATGAATTTTTTTTTCTTTACAAGAGGAAAAGGATCTAGATGCATATTGATTAGTCATTAACGTTACTAGTTGCATAATCCTAAACCATCTAAATCTAATCGTTGATCTCACAACTCTTCTAGCGATTTTAACTGAGTACACTTTTAGAATTTAGATTTTTTTTTTCCTTTTTGAGCATAAGATGAAATATTATTCATCATTTAGAGAGATTTATAAAGAGTACAATTAAAATAAGTGAAATACTTTCACTCTCCCCCTCTATGGTAAAGGTGTGGCAGGGTTCGAACTCCCCACCCTCATCTCTCTCCCCATTTGTGGTGTTAGAAATTAACCATTTCTATTAGTTTAAAAAAATACTCTCTTTTCTCCATTTTGAAAGAATAAGTATGTAGAGTTACGATTAGTATAGAGATTCTTTTTAGTAAAGACAAAAGAAAATTTTTTATTACCATTTACTTGTCAGGTGTATTGAAAGAGTCAAATAAGAATGCTTTTAAAATTTGGGATAATTACGCTAGCCCCCCTGTGTTTATGCATATTACACTATTTCATCCCTAACATTTGAAAAAATATATATTCACCCCTGAAAATTGCAATTATTATACTATTTCACCCCTGACAAAAGGACTAATGAGTGTGAACTGTTGCAAATGTCAGAGGTGAATAAATATTTTTTCAAATGTCAGGGATTAAATAGTGTAATATGCATAAACACAGGGGGCTAGAGTAATTATCCCGATTTTTAAACATCAATCGTGAAACAAAAAAAAATTTGCAGTGGCTTTTTCTTTTTTCCCTTTCTTTTCCCTTTTGCCTTCTTCTTCCTTTGGCTTTAGTTTCTTTTTCTTTCTGTCAAAACCGCTCCACCACCAACCACCGCCTGCAAGTCATCGACCACTGCCACCAACTCGACGTCGCCGTCCCCTGAACAGCCAGCAGCCTGTTGCGTTTTAAATACCCACAAGCGCACGGTTGTGATTGCAGTGTAAAAGATTATCGTTCCCACAGGGATTGTAAATTGACTACTAATATCTTTACTATTTATCTTAGCTAGTAAACCGAATAAAAGTGATTTAGAAATAAAGCATAAAATAAAACAATTAAAATTAATAGAATCAAATAATTAAAAGCTTAGAGTCTAGGTCTAGTTTCACTATTCCATTCCGATCATGAACACATTAATAAACAAAAGACATTGATAACAGTTAAGGGTAATTGTTCTAATTTACTTAAAGCCTCTCTCGAGTTCAATTA
>CATIWK010118110.1:0-23133 GCA_949634005.1 Mallotus japonicus
CATACTTGATCAAAGAAACAATGGTCAAAGTCCAGAAAATGAAGGAGAAATATTCATATGCAGTTTCATCTGATAGGAAATCTTCTCCTGGTATTGTTCCAAATACATATAAAGGAGCAGTACTCAAGCGACCAAAAACCACTCCAAGGCTTTGGAATGAAAAAGTGAGCGTGTGCTTCCATGATTCCTTCTGTTCATTACCATACAAAGATTACAGATAACATGATCAAAACTAGGAACAAAGTTCAGTAGTGCTACTTCATTTAAAATTGATGAACAAAGCAAGGAAGTTATGACGATAATGTTGTAAGTTCTAAAGCCAAAATAGCAAAAAAAAAAAAATTCATTCATTAGATCAAAGAACCGAACACCATAATACATATAGGTTATAGCATGCATTCAGATTGAGTGACAAGTTTCCACTAGATCCATCATAGTGGACAGAACAAAGCAAATAAGTTTAGAATGACAACCATGATGAAGACATAGTTATGAGAAAGGATAATGAGCGTATTTAAGTCAGACCTGATAGAGATGACCCTTCCACTATGTTCACACTAGTACAAAAAGGTTCATTTTAATGTTTAATTCAGCTCATTAAGGGGAAGGTTACCAGAACTTAAAGATTCTAGCCATTTTTGGTGCGAAAATTTTCAGGAAACACCAGGAAAGTACCAAAAAAATTTTTTGGTCCGTAACTACAAAAATGAAAAATTCCAACTATTGACTTGATTGATTGGTCAGAATTGCATCGCGACAACTTGATCCCCTTCCCCAGGGATCCCAGATGAGGGAAGGAGAGCCGCCGACTTGACACGGACAAAGTGAAAGGAAAACCTCTTAAATTATTCCAATATTGGACCTTGGACATATAATAGTTCCAAATCGAATCTCTTTAGAAAAAAGATCTTTTGGACCTTGGACACACTCCATTATACACCACCACCGTGGATTCTTGCTATCAGGGATCAGATATATACATCCCTTGTTCTAATATAATAAGGTCTATGAACTAAATTAGAGTACACCAGTCTCCTAACTTCTGTATATATCATGCTGTCCTCTTGGAATTTATGTTCTCATAATGCCTTACCCAATTAAGTATAAAGCCTTGTATCTCGACTATCTAATAGGTGGAAAGAGATTGGAAGACCTTTTAACCACTTCCATCACTTCTATGCAATAGATGAAATGATCAGAATCCAAAAATATTGGTAACTTATGGACAACTTAATTCACCATATTCAAGTAAATTAGGCTCTATCAAATCTAGTTGGCCTTAGTTACATAGATATTCATCTTCATTTTCCTCAATTTTAAGGCTACCCATGTTATTGAAATCCAGATCAGTAGCCAAATAACGAGTAAATCCATCATGTGGAGGGGAAAAAGAAAGGGTCAAACTCAAAGGCATCGAAGCAACTCCCCTTGATAGAAACACACACACACACACACATAAAAGAAAAAACAAGCAGCTTAACCATTATTTAACATATAATGCATCAGCAATAAAGTTGTTATTTTCAGCTCAGTTCAATTAAACACACAGCAAAGCAAAAGAAAGAATTACCTCAAGTCCACCAAAGTATGCACGATGAGCACCTGGAGAATCCATTTTAAAGGGGAAAAAAATTGATAAACAGAAGAAATGAAAAAAAAGATAATGATAAGTATAGCTAGGAAAAGAAAAAACAAGGGTTAGCGATAAAAGCAATGCAAGTGACGAAAGTAGAAGAAACAGCTTACTAAGAATTCTGCAGAACTGTTTGCATTGGAGCAGCTGTTTTATTGGCAGTTGCTTTCGTTCTATTTGGTTGGGTTGGTGCATTTGTTTATTTAATTATTGGTTGAAGAGAGGAAAAGCCGGAATGATCGATGGATGGATAGATAGGGACTGCTTCTAGATTTCTAAAATAATACAACACATCACATGCATTCTCCGTCTATGCTAAATAGCTGCACATGGGCACTGACTTCAATCATGTTGTGCATATATTGCATTGCCGAGAGACTCGTATCTTTTTCTACATCAAGCAAAAAGCAATCTTGCCATTGCCATAAATTTATTACGCTGCTTGTTTCTTCAACTCTTGTGGGCTCATATGGGCACTTGATAGATTGACACATGTACACCACCAATCAATTGGCAAATGACCAAATCCATTCAATTAAATGGCAGATTAGAGTGGATCTCTTATTTGGTATATAATAATATGTACTCATTTGCCATTTTGACTTGAGTATTCATAAAAACATAAAAGTTAAGTCTCTCAAAAATTTGTTCATTGTGAAAAAAAAAAAAAAAAAAAAAAGCCGATCATAAGAAGAAGTTCAACTTTCCATACACAAAAGGTACATGCTTGCCTTCAAGGAAAAAAAAGGGGCGGGCTAAAATAAACCCATTTAACACCCGAAATAAATGGGTGATGTAACTATGTTCACGAGAATACGAAAAATGGTTCAAAAAAATGTAGGAGTCAAAACAGCTGCACAGACTAAATGCTCCTGTCATGCCATATCGCAAAATCATATAACAACCTACTGTTCATTCTCATTGTCGTAAGCTTTTTCCCAATCATCTACCACTTCAGACGGCTCTGCTGTACCTAAAACTACCCCAGACCGCAAACTTGAATTAGAAACGCTGGCATTTGATTCCATTCCTGAATTTGAAGAGCTTACCCCTCGTTTTCTAGGATCATCACTCCTCATAGATGAAACAGATGAACCCATAGCAGATTCTGAATCTAAGACGGTCCATCGATTAATTGAAGCTGCAATTGGAGCTTCTCTCCCTTTCCATGCAGAAGCCTGAACATTCACAGATCCATGAGACCACTCTTCACCGCCCCATAAATCTTCCTTCCATTCTTGCTCTGAAACTACAGCCTTTTTCCACGACTTCCAAGACGCAACTCCTCCTTCTTTTGCACTCCCAGCACCTCCCCAAGGATTAGTGGCAGCTGAAACCACCGATGGACCACCATTCTGATTAACAACAACTGCCCCATGATATGCTGATCCATGATCTAACCTTCTCATAGCAGTTGCTGCACGAGCAGGATCATTAAACACAGCAAGTGCATTCTTGTCATTCAACCAAACTAATTCACATTCCCCACCAAACCTCAGAACCAGCGAACTAATATCTGCCTCCCTTGGCAAATCTTGAAAAGAAACAACAAGCCTGGGATCCATGTCTACAAGTGGATCAAAGGTGGGTGGATGGGAAGCACTTAAAGTGGTAGTACCCTTAATCCCTATCACACGAGATGGGGCTTTGGATTTTGGTATAACATGTACCACAATGAAACGCTTTGGTTCCCAACCAGCAGAATAAATTGCAAGCTTCCACCGTTCAGCTATTAACCTAACTGCATCTCTCTTATCCTTCAGCATAGGGCAAAAAACATGAATCTTAAGAGCACTTAGGGAGCCTCTGCTCTTGCCCATAACCAGATACTTGCACCTCTCCTCCACAGCAAGCACCCACCTTGGATCACGCCTATACAGGTCAGCAAGTAGCTCCGTTACAGCAGAATTCTCACCAAAATGAAGAGCTTCCAAATTTGGGGGAGTGATATCAAACGCATCAGCAAGTACCCTTTTGCGCTCCAACTTGGCACATTCATCATCACACATGAGCTTCCTCTGGCCAAGTGGAATTTTCTTGCCAGTTGATTCCACTGGTTGAAGTGGCACAGGTAACTTTTCAACAATGGATGCTTCAAACACGTTATCACCATTAAAACTGCCACTGCTTCCTCCAGCATCACAAGAAACAGATGCTGTTATCCTGCCACATGAGCAAGTAATCGTGACAGGGAACTCACACCTGACATCAGGACAAGATGCATAAGGATGACAAAGTGCAGTGCAAGTATGTCTACAATCTCTTCTAGGAGCACCGCACGTCTGCCCACAAGAAGCTTTCTGACCTGCTTCACTTCCACATGAAGAATCACAAGGTGGTGGATGACAAATTCTGCCACATGCGTGCAAGCCACACTGCCTAGTCTTACCGCAAAGTTTATTGCATCGGATATCTTTTGAACCACAAGGTATGTTACCAAGAACCACATGCCCGCCAACACACTCCTTTGCTATTGGGACTGAACAAGGTGGGCAGTCTCCAAAGTGGCAGCTGTGAGAAGCTGAATGACCGCAAGGCTGGGGAACTGAGCATGGGAGCTGACATGAGGGTAAAGGTGTGCCACAGGGTAATGGAGGAGGAATTGAAGTTCTCCCACATGCACAACTCAAGTCAGTGAAAATTGTCTCAAGGCAAGGTGGACAATGTCCACTATGACATAGTGATTCACAAAAATGCTGTCCACACCTCAGCTTCTTTCCACAAGCCATCTGACAAAAGTGTGGATCCCAATCACCAGACAGGGAATTTTTTGGGTTGGAAAGGGGGCAGCACCTTTCACTACACCGGTGCCTCCCACAGTTCTTCTTTCGACCACAAGTTTTCTCACACGTAAATTTTTCACTCTCTGTAACTGTTCTGAAGCATTCTACAGTTCGAGATGTTGATCCACATCGGCATCTTTGGGTGACAAGAACAAGGCAAGGCGGGCAATCCCCAGCATGGCACACCTCCTTACAATAATGTACTCCACATGGAAGAGTTTTGCCGCATATTTGCGTACAGTTTGGAATTGGGTCCAAACAGCTGTTTCTTAGCACCTGCAAATTTGTTTTCCCACAATGGCATGACTTCACCTTGCCAGGCATCAAATCACAATCCCCACAAGAGCCTGGATGGCAAGTTTCACTGCACAAATGATTCCCACAACCCAGCATATTTCCACATGTCGAGTTACAAGAAAAAACACCATCTTCAGCTTTCACTTCGCCTTTTACAGTCATGTCACCACACAACACAACCTCCATTTTTTTCTTGCAGAAACATGAAGCATTAACTTGAACCTGACAAGACTCGCAAGGACCCACATGGCATATCTTCTCACAATGATGACGCCCACAATCAAGGAGCTTATCACAACGTTGACCGCAAGTAAGAACAGACCTCCGATCAGAGCACCTTGTTGTGATTATTTTCTTACCACACGGACACTGCCGTGGTGGTGCAAATGCTTTACAAGGAGGGCATGGACCTGGATGGCATTGCAAGACACAAACATGGGGACAAAGATCCTCCTTACTCTCACCAGGACCTGGGATTCCCCTCTCAAGTGGTTTCCCACATGGTTCACCACAGGAATGTGGGGTCAAATACAAATCTGATGGTGGGTCAGTCCTCTTCCTACAAAAGCAAACATACTGAATTTCCGATGTGAGCTGCACAGACTGACAACCTGGGCATCGCCAATTGAAACCCTGATTCTTCTCGGCTGACAAGTCCACAGAAGTAGGAGCACGAGCCCACTTCTTGATACAATTCAAATGAAAAATAGAATAGCAACTCGAGCAAGACCAAATGGATGCAGATCTCCGCACCATATCGTAGCAGATCATACATTCAACAGCACCCTTGACAAGTTTATCCTGAATTTCTTGCACGAGCTGGGGCAAATTAGGGTCTTTAAACTCCTTCACTTCATGAGTCAGGCTTCTCTCCCTCTCTTTGTCCCTGTCTCTATCCCTTCTGTGATTGGTAGGCCAATTCTTACGACCCCTAGGGGCATTATAAGTATTGCTACCACCATGCCTAGGATGTGGCAGTGCAGAGGTCATATGGCTAGAGCGGGTGCTGCTAATACCATTATCAGAGTCAGAATTGAAGGCTGAAGAAGATTGATTCATACCAACTGCTGGGGTGGTGGATCCTCTTGGGACCCAAGTTTGACGGGCATTTTGATTGGCCCTTTGATCATTTCTTGATTGGGGAAAGCTCATACTTTGATAACAAACACCTTCACAACTCCTACTCTCCTCCACCACTGATCCAACAAACAACAACAACATCAACGTCAATTACAGCAAAACTAAAGAATCGCCAAACCTATTCAAACTTTATATAACAAAATTAACTGAAATTTCCATTTCTAATCAAATACCTACTTCAATTGAAACCCTAATCAGCAAAAAGAAAAAAGAAAATTCATCGCCAATTGAATACAAGTTCCAATCCATTATATCAATTACATAAAGAGAAAAAAAACACACAAAAACGATGAATATACCTGTGATTAGTATAAGCGATGAAAGGGCTGATCCAAAGTAATCCGCAGTTAGTTCGCTTGTGTCTGAGCAAAAGCTTTCGTTTTCTTATTTTTAGATTTCTTCTTAAGTTTGCGGGTTATATTATAGAGTGCGAGAGAGAGTCGGTGTTGTGTGCCTATTTATATTGGCCGACGAGAACACAGCGGTCAGATTTTCGTGGGTCTATTTGGTTGGCCATGACCATGAGAAAGATCTTGCCGTTGGCTCAAAGCTTCCTTCTTATTTGCTCCCACTAAAGGACACCATGACCGTGTTCTATTGCGTCACGTGTGTGCGTGGTGCGCACTCTACCGCCTTTCTTTCATTTTTTCCTCTACGGTCTGCCCCTCTATGTACCGCATAATGCCTTTTTTTTTTTTTTTTTTGGCCAGGGTGAGGGATCTGAACCCTCTACCTCTAAAAGAAGTCAACCCTGTAACTGAAACTAGCCAACCCTAGATGAGTAGCTCAACATTTAAATGTCTAGAAGTAACGTCCTAAGACTTGAACCCATGATCCTTACCCCCCTAACCACATGAGTGGAGTTATACATATATGTATATATGAGAAGCCCGAAACATACCTATAGCATCTAAAAGGAATAACACTATGTAATCTTCCTTAGAATGGGAATGTCATACCCTACATGTTTAACTATCACTGCTGCGGCTGACAAACCTTTGCTGGAGGGCCCAGTTGAGCAAGCAAAATGGTGCAATCTTTCTTTCTGATGCGATATCCAATATATGATGATGATTTGCTGACTTATCCCATAGGTTTGTTTCTGTTACTAATTAAGGTGAGTTTCCTACTTACATTTGATAAAAGTAGAGCCAGGAACTCTAGAATCATTCTTGTATCTATTTTCCAGTATGATTGGATGCTTGACAGAACCCAAAATCAAAATTAAAAAAAAAAAGAATAAGGAAAAAATAAGGAAAAACTAAAAATTAAAAAAATAAGGATAATAGATAAGAAGGAAAAACTAAGAAAAAAAATACAAAAATAAGGAAAAAAAGAGAAAATAAAAAACAAGGATAAAATAAAAAGAAAAAAGAAGGGCAGAAAAATAAAAATAAATAAAAGAGAAGAAAAATGAAAAAAATAAGGATAAAGTAAAAATAAAAAAGAAAGAAACCAATAAAGAAGAGGAGGAAAAGAAAAAGAGGACAAAAAAACAAAAAACAAAAGGGGTTAAAAGAGAAAATACAAATTAAAAAAGGGGCAAGAAAGAAAAAGGGGCTAAGGTAAAAGTGTAATAAATGAAAATCGAATGCATTTTAGTAAATAAATTTAAAAAATAGGGCATTTTTGGTAAATTTCTCTTTCTAAATTTACACGCGTGTCCCAAAACCACAAAATAATTACCCGTTTTGCCCCCTCCTTATCTCAACAGCTTATTCTTCTTCTTCTTCTCTTCCTCTTCTTTGTATTTGACTTGCCTTTAAACTCAAACACAAATATTCAATAGTGTGGTCTTCTTCTTTTTGCGTATTTTTTTGCTCGTTTCTCACCACTTTTCCATTTTGATTTCATTTCATCACTGCTCTTTATGTGTCTCCTTCTGAATCTCTCTCGGTAGCAAGCTTGCTTCCGCAACAATGATGAGCAAGGGACCAAGACCCTTAGCTTATGGACTTCTTTGAATCTTGTAGTTGCTTTCTATTGCTTTTATGACACAAGTATTGTTTTTGTCTTTGAGCCTCTATTTTTAATGTTAAGCATAATCAATTGGGTAGTGTCCGAATTTCAGGAATATGTGGTAGAAGATCGAGAATCTAGTAAAAATGTCCCTGAACTTGATGCTAGCCATGTCACGGAGCTAAGAATATTGGGCCTTTATCAATTAGACTTTTTTGTACAATTCTGCTCTCGGTGAGTAATTCTAACTTATGCACATTTTATCATATCATTCTCATTCTTTAGCCATTTTTCTCTTTTTTTGGATAAATTCTATATAAAAAATTTGAGCCTAGGAAAATTTTTTAGTAAAATAATAATGGAATGGCGTTGCTAACATAGAGGGGAAATACATAAAAGACAAATCTTATGTTTGCATCTTGCATTATCTTGGGTGTTAAGTGAGCAGGATACTCTTGACATGCATTATGCATTATAGAGGCTAATTTTTTAACTTCTCAATTTTTTAGGCCTTGCTTTCCCGTTTATGGAGTCAGCAGTAGATATTCCTCATGAATCTATGCATCATTGGGAGACATTAATTCAAATGCTTCTAAGTATATATATATGTTAATCTTGCTTTCGTGTGATTGAAGTCATATTGGACATAGCGATTGACTATTGAGCAAATCATGGCTAGAAAGGCACTCCTTGCCCTCGCTATATATGGATTATTAGCATCTTCTTATTTCTAAACTGCATAACTAGAAGTGTGATTTATTTTACCAATTACTACACTTGTATTTTAGTTGTGTATTGAGAAATCAATTCATAGCCACATACTTGCTGTTAACATGTTGATTTATGAGGATATGTCCACACTTTTTTTGTTCATGAGATCATTTATTTATTTCTTAAGACAAGTGGAAAACATAAAATTTAAATGAATCAAAACATTATCATTTTTTTTCTGATCCCATGTTAGCCACTTGCCATCTCTCCTATAAGAATGTGATTATTCTGCTTGAAGACATATTCAGATTGGAATTCTAATGACTTTTTTAGCTATATTATTCATATATAGTACAACATGAGCATTTTTAGCAAAGAAATATAATTTTCATCATGGGAAATCCATTTGTTCTAAAAGAGCAAACCATATCATATCAGCATTGAAAAATGAAATGCTTGACTTGATTTGCATTTCTCTTTCTAAAAAAAAGGACCTGCACAAAAACAAAACCTTTGAAACGCTTGATATTATGATTGAGTTGATATCATCAAATTGTTTCGAAATAGTATAGATTTCAAAAAAAAAAATCCCAACAACAGCAACAGCAGAACCCACAGGTTAAATATAGGCAAAAAATTTTCTATGGGAGGTTTTGTTCTCCTAGTAAATTTTTAATAGGAAAGTATTTAAAAATATATATATATAATTTCAAGGTATTCGATACAATAGAAAATGGAATAATAATTTCATTTTAAAAATTTGTAAAGTGATTGGAATATAAATTCTGAAAAGCATGAAACCTATAATATTCTTTATTTATTTTTTTCATTTACTTTTAGTTTATTTTTCATATATGAAACAATCTTTTAACAATCTCATTACGTTTTTCCTTGTCTGTGATTGAATAAATTATCATCATTATTATTAATTTTTTATTATAGGTAGTCTCATGTCTGCTATGTTAGTGGTTTTGTTCATCATTACTAGAATATAAATTCTAAAGACATGAAATTTAAAATATTTTTTGTATACTTTGGGTTTACTTTTGGTATACTTTGAGTTTATTTTTTGTATATTTTACGTTTTTGATATAATATTTTCACTACAGTATATTTTACATTTATGATACAATATCTTTATTATGGTATGTTTTAGGGATAAGTAGAAATAAGTATCATGTGATTTAAGTGTTTTAGCATTAGGGGCCTATGATTTTTTTGTGACACTCCAATACTCTGTGGTTTCATATTTATAGCACTTGAGTGACAAAATTTGTTACAACTCATGATTTCTCTCACTTCTAGCATCCAAAAAACTTGATTTTTAATTTTAATCAAATTCTCATAATTATATCATGGATTTAATAATAGTGTTATTGTTCATAGTGTTTAGAATCTTTTTTTTAAATAAAAATATGAAAAATTATTTTTATTTTTTTCTTTTATTTATACTATTATTACTACTTAAAACTACCATGAATAAACTTATTTTTTCCTCCTCTATCATATTGTATTAAAATTTTGATTTTCGGATCTTGAGGAGAGAGAAACAAGAAGTTGTAACAAAATTTGTCACTTAAGTGCTATAAATATGAAACCGTGGTAATTTTATATTCAATGTGAATATTTTTTTTTTCATTTCCAAGAAAAAATAAACAAAAAAAGAAAAAACAGGGCTAACATGCATTGCTCTATAAATCACATATTTCATGTTAAAGAAAAAAAAATATACATATATTGTAGTGAATTATAGCGAATTTTTTTAAAATAAAATTTTCACTCTATTTTCCATTATGATAAATTAAAACTAATAGTTGTTTTATTGTTGTATATATAAGTTTTATTAAAAGTCAATTTTTTTATGATATTGTATTAGAAAGGTAAAATATACTGTAATGAAAATATCGTATCAGAAACGTAAAATATACTGTAATGAAGATATTATATCAGAAACATAAAATATACGTAATATATTCTAAATTGACAAAAAGATATACATAATTTCTGGTATTCATATTTCAAATGTATTTTTGGGTATTCATATTTCAAGTTTAATGTTTTTATTTTTGTTTCTTTTTGGTTTATTTTTGGTTTCTGAATAGTATCTTGAAAGTTTTCGAATGTGAAATTGTCACTTCATCCTATTAATTGGTAGTATGTATATAATTTTGTTGCTTTTTAGTTTACTTTCTGATCTTGTTTTAAATGTGTAGGAAAAGGTAGAGACACCCGGTTCGATCGACCCGCAGTAGGGGACAAACTATGGATGTTAGGTTTGATCGGCCCGCAACGGAAGCCCAACGATAAAAGTTCAATCTTCAAATGCAAGAGAAATCCGAAAATCCTTCGAATAGGCCCAAATCCCTTAGTACCCAGAACCAAGCCCAATAACCGAGCCTGGAATCAAGCCCAACTTACCAAGCCCTAGCCTGAGAGCCGAAGAGGCAACGCCTCTTTAGAATCAGGTGATCGCCCCTTCAACAGCCCACTTGCTGCTATATTAAATGCAGCATATCAATGACAGCAATTAGGTGGCCCCACCTGATCTTGCTCTGCAACAACTACGTGAATAAGTCCATTTTTGAGGCAAAAGAGATGGGCTAAGAGGTAAGGTGATGATGGGAAAGATGGTAGGGTTATGGTGGGTGTCTTGGGAGCTTAAATATGGGAAAAAGAGAAGAGAGAAGGGGTTAGCAATTAGAGGGAGGATCCTTAGCAACTAAGGGAGCTGAGAAAAAATACAGGGAAGAAGGGAAAAAAAGCTCTTGAAGAGAGGAGGGTATTCTTCTTGAGGAAAGCCCTTACTAGGAAAGGCTTATTCTTGAAGAAAAAGTAAGAGCTCTTACATTTGAAGGAGATTTCAATCCATAACCAGCTTCTAAGGGCCAAGTTAGGGACATCAAACTCGATTTGATCAGTAAGAACTCCTTTTTTTAAGGCTTTTGAGTTCTTAGTCTATATAGAGTTGCTTTTCTCTCATTTATTACTCCCTAGATTGTTAATTGTTTTTTATTTTTGTGTTATATCAATAGCATGATGATCTGAGACTATTTAGCATTCATGTAGAATCTTAGTTGTGTGCTTGTGATTTCCTTACTTTATGTAAAAGTAAAGAAAGTTTGTTAGTGCAGTAGAGTCTGGCTGAGAGGCAACTCTTGGTCAAGAGGCGATGCCTCTCTACCAAGTGGCGATTGCCACTCTAATAGGGCGATGCAGTCTTGTCTTGGTATTCTTTGTAATTTTTGCACTATTTCTATGAAAAATTTATGTTCTTTATACTTTTAATATATTATGCATGACTATATTACCATTCTGGTAGATTAAGGTTTAGATATTTGTTTATTTTCATTTATATTCAACTTGATCTATAAATCAACTTCGCGGATTTATTTTTTGTAGGACTTTTTTGTGTTTTGGGAATTAATCTTTGTTTATTGCGGGAATCCAAGATGATTTTCCAATCAAGGGGAATTGGTTCCCTTAATTAGTTATTGAGAGGATTTTATTATGATTTATTTTTGGTTTATTTTCAGTTTGCTTTCCGTATATTATCTGTTTATTATAGTTTATTCCCGGTATATTTCCTGTTTATTTTACTTTCTATTTGAACAAGGCATTGTAATCCCTAATCCCTCTCCCCATTTATTTGGAATGGATGATTGTAAATTATTATTTTGATGAATATCCGGACCTAATGCATGAAATGGAATTAATGTGCAAACTTGGACTTTAATATAGAATTTGACAAATTGATTGAAGGCAATTATAATTTGTATGTTAATAAAGAAATAAGTGAATAATTAAGGGTAATAAAACATAAAACATAAACAGAGTCCGATCGCAAGGTCGGGTGGACATTTAAACGCCCATACCCAGTTTCCGAACCCGTTCTCTAATGACAGCTTCTGGGAACCTTTATGGAATTCAGTTGCCGTACAAGTGTATCCCGGCTTTTATCTGGGTGACGACTCCATCTCCGATTAGGTTTTAAGACCTATTTCGTATTTCCTAGTGGGCCTTGAGCCCACACAGTGTCATGGTGGCCAACACTTGGGCGTACGCTAAACCCCGCCGCCTATAGTGGCGACTCCACTGGGGATAGAGAAACTGATTCCAAGTGTTTTGTGATTTATCATCTCTAATTATTCTTTTATTTCTTTGGCATTCCTGTTGCATTCACTATACTTTTTGCACACAATGAGCACTTCAGTCCCTATTAGCCTGATAATAATCATTATTCTGCTACCTACGTTTCACTCAAACCTGGTGGTGGAATATTTGGTTATTATCACTCACGACACGTACTATCCGCGTTACTTGGACCCTTGAGTGGGGAGACGTATATGGATGTATATAGTTGTGGGAGCCGAAGCCTATTACTCGAGAGTCAAGCTCATGTAGTGACATAGCAATTTTCCCTAGGAATTTTCCCAAATGCATGTGTTTTATGCCCTTTGATGGATTCTCAAAATAAAATTCAAGCCCATTATGAATGAACCTTGTCAATGTGGGCCTTTTATGCCTACCTTTAACCCATTTTTGGTGGATGTAGCCAAAATAGGCCTCTCATGCCCATTTTTGGCCCATTATAGATGGATATTGACAGAGTTGGCCTTGATGACACTCTTGGCCTGTTAAAGATGAACTTGGGGTTTATTTAGAGAATCCATTACTTGTCTGAACCATTTTGAGGGTTTCTTGCATACGTCGGTTTTGTTATCCCCTGCTGATAATTAAAACTCAGGCCAACAATCCTAGGACAAGAAACTCACCATTGAACACATGTGTGGGAGGAATAAGGGTGGAGGTTATTCATCTTGAAGCTTTGTATTTTGTTCTCTGGTATGTGTAAATTAAATGTGTTTTATTCCTTTTCTTATTTTAAAATAATGAAACAGATTTCATACTTTTATTTACACAAAAATTGATTTAATGTAATTTTTTAAGTTAAACTAATAATTAAATGCTAAATATTAATTAATTTAATTTTAATTCTTTTTTGTTAAATTTTATAAAAACATCAAAATATATATTTTTAACAAAATTATCACTAAAATTTTGATTAATTTAATTTTGTTGGAGATAAAATAGAAATTAACATAATTAAAATAGGAAATAAACTAACAATTAAATTAGAATTGTATTTTAATTAATTTCATTTTTATTAGAGATAAAATAGAAATTAACCTAAATAGAATAGGAAATATACTTTTAATTAAATTAAAATTCTATTTTAATTAATTTAATTTAATTTAATTTTGTTAGAGATAAAATAGAAGTTAACCTAATTAAAATAGGAAACATACTTTCAATTAAATTAAATTATATTTTAGTTAATTTAATTTTTATTAGAGATAAAATAGAAGTTAACCTAATTAAAATAGGAAATAAACTTTCTATCAAATTAAAATTATATATCAAGTTAAAATTATATTTTAATTAATTTAATTTTACTTTTATTAGTAAATGACAAAATTATCCAATTTTTATATAATAATGAGTGAAGACATTTTCGTAATTTTGACTCCCTCAATAATTGAATAATAGGAGGAAGTTGAGCAAACACATTTAGAGCAAACTTTGAGCATTTAATCTTGAATTCATTCTTCAACCACCCAAGCTTTCAATCTTTAATTCTTGTAATCTCTTCTTTCTCAAGAGTGTTTTTAAGTGTGGGTTGGTGAGTGTTTGAAACCATCATTCAATAGCTCAATAGTGAGATTGAGTGAGTTGAGTTAGGGTTTTAATCACTTGTAAGCTAAGAGGATTGTTCTTAGTATTTGGGTTAGAGTGTGAGCCTTTAAAAAACACTTGGGTTTAAGTGTTAGCCTTGGAAAAACACTTGTAAGCTAAGAGGATTATTCTTAGCACTTGGGTTTGAGTGTGAACCTTGTGAAAACACTTAGGTTGGAGTGTGAGCCTTGGAAAACACTTGGGTAGCTTTGATTTAAGCTCGTAAGGGTTTGATCTACACCTTGAAGTAGATTGATAGTGGATTTAAATTCTTAACAAGTGGTTGATGAGAGAAGTAGGCTTTGAGGGCCGAACCTCTATAAATCCTTGGTGTTTTTATTGCTCTTCTTCTTCATTTAATTCAACTCTTACTCTATTTTTTTGTTTGCTCTTAGGTGTGAAGTCAAAATTACCCATATTGCTCAAAAAGCCAATTCACCCTCCTCTTGGCACTTGTGGAATTACAATTTCATATATCAATAAAATAAAATATAATAAATCCAACTAAAACATCTTCCCAAAATTTATTCACGATAATAAAATAAATAAATCATGCATGCGGTAAAATTTATAATCATAAATAAATCTATATATTCAACTTTAATATTATATTAACCACATGAAAATTCTAGTTTATCTATACTCAACAAACATTTTATAAAATTAACTCACAGGTAGAGCATGTTGGCCGACGTGTCCTCTGCTGTCTAGGCTTTGCACTCTTGCTCCAGAACTCTCTAAACAAATAATATTTATTTAATAAATAGCTTTAAATAACTTCTTAAAAATCTTAGAAAAATTATAAAAATCAAGATATGATCAAAATAACCTTAAAAACACTAATATAATTAATTTTGAGGCTCAAAGAATATTTCCAATGAATTAAATTAATATATGTGGAAATATATAAATTCCTACATCAACATTCCAGAAAATTTATATCTCATAATTCGTAAGGAACTGGACCTAAGTCCAATTACGGAAATTAATCACCACAATTTATAATATTTATTAAAAATAAATTCAAAATTTTCTGGGCTAGTTACCATTCATTATAGGAATTCAGGTGGGACCCACCGAATTTCTCACCGGAAACACAACACCTGACCCAAAAAATTATATAAAAACATTCTCCACAATTTATAGAACACATCTACAGGTACAGCCTCAAATACCCCCAAAATATACCCAAAATAATGAGATCGGAAAATAAAAGGGAAATTACCTAAAAATTCACAAAATATTCTAGAGAAGGAGATCGGACGCGGGATCGGTGTCTACAAACTCCTGAGATGATGAGGAACAAGTTTTCAGCAGTGGCTTTCGTTGATTGGCGATGAGGTGAAGTTTCCAACATTCACAACTTTAGGCAGAATTTTCAAATTAAAACCTACATTTTTCTGGCTGATTCTGCTCAAACAGACACCTGCAACGCTTAAAGGACATCAAGAAATGGTTGGGTGCAAAATTTCAAGTCGATTGGAGTTCGTTTGAATGGTTAACGGAGAAGGGAAAGAATATAGGGACTAAAACAGATATTTGTCAAACCACAGCTCCCTTCTTCCATGGCAGCCCCGATTCTACATAAATACTCATTCATTTTGTCTTATTCTCAGCAGCCAAGAGCAACCAATGTCAACCCAACTCAATTCATTAACTTAAGTTGACTTGGCAACTCAAAATAATCTAAATCAACTACTTTCAACTATGCTGCCAACAACCACGAAACGACCCTAAACAACTAGAAAGCAACTCAGCTGCAACACACCCTTAACAACCCTTAGCAACCAAAACAACCAAACCACCTTGCAACTTAAAGCAGCCTTCTTCAACTAAGTCACCAAACAACCCCAAAATGACAACAGAACAACCTCAAAACAACTCAGCATAAATACACCTTTAACAACCATCATCAACCTCCATTAACCCAACAATCAAATAACCACTAATCAACCAATAAACAACCAACAACCAACTTCTACCCAAAACAACTTATATCAACATCAGCCCCTTATATATATATATATACACACACACACACACCTTATTCCCAAATCCACTATCTCCACCTTCTCCTCTTTATATATATATATACTCCTTATTCTCAAATCCACCATCTCCACCATTCTCAACCTTATCCTCTTTAACCCGATTACTTTGATTTTCTTGCACCAGTTTTTTTTTTTACAATAATATATATATTTTTTTATTATTACAAATAAAAAGTAGGGGCATTTTAGTTGAAAACTTTAAAAAAGTGCCTTTTTATTTTTTGTAAAAATCTCTTATTTTTTCTTTTTATGATTGGATCCCTATGTTTTGTACTTTAATTTTTAGCCTTTTGGACTATTAGCTATACAACTTCCAAACTTATTTGCACTGCTAGCTATAGTTATGTAACCAATTAATTGAAGTTAATTATATGTATTTATTTAATTTTTATATTCTAACTAAATTTAATTAGACTATATTTTAAGAATATAATTCTATTTAATTTTTATATTATTTTAAATTTTATCATTCAATTTAATTTTTTATCCTCTAATTGATCTTAATTTTGATATTATATTATATCATAAAATCACATAAATTAAGTTAGTTTTCATAAATTAATTAACATGTTTTAGTTTAATTAGCTTAATTTCTCATATTTTATTTTCAATAAAATCTTTACTTTTATTAGTATTAATAATAAAAACAAGAATTATTTTTTTGATACATTAAGTTTAAATTTGTATAATGCATAGTTATTATTGTTAACAGAAATTTATTATTTTTTTAAGTTTTATTGAGAAATAGTTGAGATATAATGAAAATATTTTTATTTATGAAATTATAGCTTTTTTTTGTTAATATATAATTAAAATTATTATTGAGAAATAATGAATTTTTTTTTATGAACGTATTGTTGAGTTATAATTAAAAGATAAATTTTGACAGTTTTAACACAACCAGTGATTTTTGAAAATTCTAACAATTATAATACAAAAAAAAATTGATTTAAAATTAAATAAAAACAACTAATATGACAGCTAAAAAATTAATTTACCTTTTATAAATAAAAAAGATTGTCTCTATAATAATTTTTTAATTTGTTTACTGTACTTTAATCCAAGCGAATGGTGATTGCATGATACTTATGCATATATTTACTATAATTGTTATTTTTTTTTGTTATTTTTTTTCTTTTCAATAACATCTTCTCTTATATTAGTATTATAATAAACATAAGAATTTTTTTCATATATTACATAATTTTGGTTGTTGTTTGTTGTTTTTCAATTGTTGTTTTTTAGATGTTTTTTTATTATTTTAGTTGTTTTGGTTGTTGTTTTGTTGTTTTGGTGTTTTGGTTGTTATTTGTTATTTTTTCACTTCTTGTTTTTTGTTGTTGTTTCAATTGTTGTTTTTTATTTTCAATTACATATTCTGTTTTATTAGTATTAATAATAAAAATAAGAATTCTTTTTTTGATATATTACATATTTTTTTTGTTGTTTTTAGTTTTTTTATCTTTTTTTTTTAGTTTTTTTTTTTTTTGGTTCTTGTTTCAGTCTAGCCTAATTATTTTCTTTTCAATAAATTTTTCATTTTCATTAGTATTAATAATAAAAATAAGAATTTTTGGATATATTACATATATATTTTTTTAAGCAACCCCTATGCAAGATTTGAGTAACCATTCTATCAGCGGCCGGGGGAGTTGTAGTCTAGGAGTTACAGATAGCCATTCCACAAGTATCAATGAAGTTAGTAGGAGTATATTTGTAGAATATGGAACTGAGTGTGACCAACTCTCATCAGGTGGAACAAAGCGACAGTTTGGAGTTGACAGGTACCTTAAGCGCAAAAGTGAGGAAAATTTTCTCATGAAAAATGGAGTCAGCAACAAAGAATTCATTTGAGCAGTCTATTGCTTTGTAACTAAATGTTGTTTTAGCTGTAATACATTCGTTGTCAACATGGTACAAGTTGCTATTGCCAAGCTACTTTAATTTCTCTGTATAGACTATTGATCAAAAGTTAAACTCATAATTTTTTTAGCTGCTCTTTTTTTTTTTAGCATTCCCTATTAAGATACATTCTTGTACAAACACAAACCCTCCACAGAATAATCAACTTTCTCTATGTTGGAATTAATTACAAGGGAACAATCCAAAGAGAGAGAGAAAGAGAGAGGGGGAGAGAGAGAGAGGGCGCAAGAGAGAGAGAGCGAGAGAAAGAGAGTCCAAAATTAAAAAAATAATTGTAAATTTTGAAATTGAAAAAATATTTGTTTGAAAAAAATAAAAAGTCAACACGTTTTTTGATATTTTTTTTAGTTTTTGGATTATTTGTGAAAACTTCCCATTTATCTCCCTTCTCAATTTTTTATAGGACTATCGTGGTCAACTCTAGGACAAATTTTTTTGGAGAAAATTTTCATATTGCTCTCATTGTTAATTAAAATTTATTTTTTAAAATTTTTATTTTTTTTGATATTTTAATATTTTTTAATAATTTATTTAAAATGATGGAATCTAAAATATAAAATGAATTGAGTGAAACCCGTCGTGCCATAATTAATTAATTAATTTATTATTAATATAATTATAAAAAAAGGAGACAGTTTTGTAATTTGTTGCACCCAACAATACACTGTAGCAACTATGGTGTATGAAAACTAATATTATCCTTTTTTATATCAGACTATATGATATATATATATATATATTCTGTCAAGCATCCAATCAGACTAGAAAATAGATACAAGAATGATTCTAGAGTTCCTAGCTCCGCTTTTATCGAATGTAGGTAGGAAACTCGCCTTAATTAGTAACAGAAACAAACATGTGGGATAAGTCAGCAAATCATCATCATATATCGGATATTGCATCGGAAAGAAAGATTGCACCATTTTGCTTGCTCAACTGGGCCCTCTAGCAATGGTTTGTCAGCCGCAACAGTGACAGTTAAACAGGTAGGGTGATATTATGTTTTTCGTTTCATACACAAAAAATATATATATATATACAAATAATAAAACCGAAATAAACAAAAAATATTTAAAAGTTTCATGCATTTGAAATTTATATTCAAGTCATCATGAGCAAAATCGCTAACATAGCAGTCATAAGACTATTTTTATAATAATAATAATAATAATAACAACAACAATAACAATAATAATATATTTAATCAAACATAATGAAAAATATAATGAGATTATTTAGTATTGTTTATAAAGATGAATAAAACAAAGATATGGTTTCATATAAGGATAATATGCCGATCATATACTAATTATATACGAATAATATACGGATAATATACTAATCATACACAGAAAATACTCTGTTATTTTTATTTTCTTTTTTATTTATTTTATTTTTTTCTTATTTTTTCTTATTATCAGTTATCCTTATTTTTTTTATTTAGGGTTTAGGGTTTTAGGGTTTGCAAATCAAATCACCAAAAGGGACTCCGTCCTTAATAAAGCATACAATTTGTTGATTGCTTTACTGAATTCTTATTGTTGTTGAATAGAGTAACAAACATACATAGATTTGAAAATGAAAAAGAAAATGTACATGATGAGGCATCCAACTGAAAAGAGAACTTGTTTTAATGAGGCATCAGCATAAATTAAAAGTTAAGAATAAAATTAATAATTTATTTTGTATAAATTATTAAATTTAATTTCTTATATTTAATCATATACTGATCAGATACATATTATATACTGATCATATACAAATTATATACTAATTCGATACGGATCATATATAGAAAATACTTAGTTCTCTATTGTAATTATTAATCATATACGGCAAATACTTAATTTTTTATTATCATTATTAAAATTTTTTGAAGTATTATATTCAATTGTTAAATATATAATATATAAAAAATTAACAAAATTATTGAGGATAAACGTTTTTTTATATAAAAAATTTATTGAAAATTTTATTATTATTAAGTGTACAATGTATTAGAAATGTAAAATATACTTAAAGTATACTAAATTGTAAAAAATATATATAAAAATATTTCTTTAATCAAAGGTAGTGCCTACTTAACAAGAAGCCCTTCTTCACTTCTACTACTAGTCAAAAGCTCTAACAAAACTAGACCGAAATGAAAAATATCACAAGCTTTGCAAGGGCCACCGCCAATCCCACTCCAATACTCATCATCCACATGCCCTTAAAGCCCTCTCTTTTCATTGGGTGCTAAAAAAAATGAAGCCCATAATCATAAATCCTGGCACAAAATTTCACATCTAATAAAACATTTGATGACTTAAAACACCCATGTACAACATTTAGTGCCATCCCTTCATACAAGTACTGAAGCATTCCTATAAATAAAACAAACTAAACATATAATGACAAAAAATGAAAAAGGGTGTTTGGTAAACAAAAATTGAAATGAACATTAGCCATAAAGCAAAGAATAGAAATTGAAATGAAAAAGAAGTAAAATTGGACTTCAAAAGAAAAAAAACCCAAAAAAAATGAAGAAGAAACAAACCTTAACAACATCAATAAAATCTTGTTTGGAGTGAAAAGCAACAACTCACTTGGTATGATCAGCAGTCCTGAATCCACTCTAAATCAATCAATGTTTATAACAGAATTGCAAAGTAATTTATTAAAATATTAAACAAATTTTTTTTTAAAAAGAAGAAGCACCCTGAATCCATTTTTATGCTTCCAATTTAAAATATCTTCTACTTCCAATTCCCATAGCAAAATGAGACCCAAAATCTGTACAAAATTACCATATAAGAAATAACTTCACAACATAAGAGTATCATTCACAAGTTTGCATTAATTGGAAGTAGTTTATGAAATTTGGTACCAAAACTTGTAGGGTGGCATTCAAGCTGAGTAGTCGTCAGATGTTCAAGTATGAAGGTAATCAACCACAGCATACCCAAGCATATATATTATAGCATTATGATTGGCATGCCAACTAGAAAAGCCCAAATAATAACAGTCCCCTAATTCCAAATATTTTAAAGGCAAATAAAATGAGGGGTTTCTTTTCCTATTATGGTGGCATCCAATGGAGCCATTAAAAACGCTAAATTTCTTTTTAATTAGAAATGATAAAAGTCGATCAAGAACAAGGCGGGGAGGCATTAACAAATACCCAAGTCGTGATCAAATAAAAAATAGCTCAAAGCTCATAAATTTATCATAGTAATAGGAAAATTTTTAAAGAAAAAAAAGTACTAGAGAAGACGCCATTGGAAGAGGGTGCGAGGGAAGATGGAGAGAAAGTTAAAAGGGATCGAGAAGAAGCAACAAAGTGGGGAGTAATAGCACCGACAAAACGTAAGAGCAGCAGAAGCAAGCAGCGCAGCATATGGATCTAAGTAACCATCTTCTCCATTTTCCCTTTCCTTCTTCTTCTTCTTTGTTGAATAGAAAAACAGTGAGCTCAGTAGGTACAAAATAACAAATTGGTAAAAAAAAAAAATTGGAATCAGATTAACTGATTAAGATTATGTTGCATGTAGTTATTTTTTAATAGGGATGTTGATGAGCTGAGCTGATGATTGATGATTATACATAGAGACAGATGTGAAGAGTATAGAGACTATACAGAAGAAAAAGGAGATTGAGGAAGCATAAGCCATGGAGCTGTGGAAGGAGGTGGATTGGAGTTTTGGGGATCGAGGATCGGCACATACGGAGGCTTTTTTTTTCCGTCATTTGATTAAGGAGAAGAAGGAAATGAGTGACATATTTTTTTCGCTGTTTACGTTAAAAGATATGGAGATAAATATTTTTGATTTTTGCGGGAATTTTAGTAAAAAATGAAAAGTGGGTGCATTTTGGTGAATGGGGGTGTCACGACCCGAACCCCAAAGGGCACGTGACCGGCACTAGGGAATGGAAAATGCATAAATGCAACCAAAACCAGTAGTAAGCCTTAGAATTTTTTTTTTCGCGAAATATAATTCATTTAATACTAAACAAATAAAATCACAAACCATAATAATACTAACAACATCAAATACATTAACGTCAGTGTACAAATCCATAATACCAGTAATACAAGTTCTGACATTAACTACTGCAGTATTTAGAATTTAAATACATAATGTTTATTCAATAGACCTATATAAAATAGCCGGTGAAGAAGAAACTCGGTGCAGACGATGACCACTACCAATCTGACAGTGAGGTCCTGAAAAAAATAGGTTGAGAGGAATCATACCTCACTGAGTGAATCAATTTTATAAAATACATGCTGGTTTTAAAACATTTATTAAAACTCCTTTTAAAAATAAAGTAGAGTAAAATAATTATTTAAAATTATCTACTTTACTCCAATATATATTTTTTTAAAAAATCCTTTCCAAAATTCACCATAAATTTAATATAGAAATTATCGTATAAAATTATATAAAATATTTCTTTTAGTGGATAATTTGGTAGAACACCTAGACCATCAATTTTAATAGCCTTTCGGCTCTCTTTAATCCATACGACTACCGGTTCCCGAGAGCTAAGCTCCACCGAGCTACCAACCGCAGTCAACCACTTATTCCAATATTTACTGGCGATTCCCAAGAGCTAAGCTCCACCGAGCTACCTGCCCCAGTAAATAATCATTTATGCCACGCCCGACAGAACACTCTCAACCGAGCTATTCAATATACCACACCCGAGAGATCACTCTCAACCGAGCTAATCAATATTCACTTTCTCGAGATTCTACCAGTGCGCACGTGGTCCTAGTGATACCCACTAGGTAGCACGTTCTACCAATCTCTCCAAATCAATTTAAATTATAAATAAATATTTAAATAAAATAAATAATCAAATGAATGAACAATTAAATAACTAAATAATTAAATAAAGCATAACGAATTAATTTCCA
>CATIWK010118119.1:0-14006 GCA_949634005.1 Mallotus japonicus
CAACTTAAAGCTACACATTTACTTTGGAGTTAAGCGAGTTGTAATTTTTGTAATAGAAAAATTTTGAATAAATGAACATGTTTTTAAGTTTTTTAGTGTTGTTGAGTTGTAAGAGAATGCTACCGCTTTATGTTGCATTTATAATTTTGTATCATTTTGGTATTTTTTTGGTTTCTGATACTTTTTATTTTATTAATGGCAATGTAATTGTATCACAGAATTTCTTTTTGTATGTTTCTTGTATTAATGCAATCTTTATTTATGTCTAAATATTTCATAGTTGAACTTGAGTTATTATTTTGATGCTACCGTTTTTATGTTGCGTTTATAATTTGGTATCATTTTGGTATTTTTTTGGTTCCTGATGCCTTTTTGTTTTGATTTGGTATCATTTTGATTTTTCTTTGGTTTCTGATACTTTTTTTTTAATTAATGGCAATGTAGTTGTATCACAGAGTTTCTTTTGTGTACGTTTGTTGTATTTATACAATCTTTATTTTATGTCCAAATATTCCATAAATGAAGGAGATTTATTATTTTGATTTTGTTTGAATATGTTTTTGGTTTATTTTTTATTTTTGATTCATTTTTTGTATCCTTTTGGTTTATGTTTGGTTTCCGATTCATTTTTTTGTATCCTTTTGGTTTATGTTTGGTTTCCGATTCATTTTTAAAATTAATTAATTAAAATATTATGATTGATAATTTCATGTGTTTTTGTTATTTTATAATACTTTGTACATATTTATAATAATAAAAAAAACAAAAATATATATAAAATTAACATATATATTAAAAAAGTCATCAATGGCTTCTCGAAAAAAAATCAACAAAAAAAATGTCAAAACGCATCAGATCTTCCATTATTTATAAATTGTTAAATGAATGACAAATATAAAACACTTGGCATGGAAGAGTGATTATTTATATGTCATTTATTGATAAAATTAAAATAACACGTTTAGGTTAGGTGAAATTTTTTTAATTAATTATATTTCTAAAATTAAAGGATTTCTAATTTAGAAAAAATTGTTATAATAACCCAAAAAGGATGAAGCTACAAAGTGCATTAATGCCTTGGGAAAATCCAAAGATTACCTAAATAATTAATGGGAACCTTTTATACATATCTGTACAAAACCCAAAATTAATCTCCATCTACATGCATCATCCCTACCATTATGCTTCTACCGTTCACTTTAATTAGCACTCCAAATTAGAAAAAATCTGACAACTTTTACCATCCACTTTCACCTTATTAATATCCATTTTACCTCTCTTTGTTGAAGAGCACCCAGCTCAAACAATACCTTGTACAAGCTATATGCTTTAGAAGATTGATATGGATGCTACATCATCAGTTTTCAACTCACTCAGGAAGAATACTATGCATTGCTAGAAAGAGAAAAAGAAGAAACATAACTTGTTGAATGGCGAAATTTTACTCTGCATGAAACAACAACTTGCAGCTGAGGTAAGTCAAAATTTGTGCTTGGAGCTAAGCCCAAATAAAATAAAAGACAGAAATTAATAAAGATGAAAAAAATGTTAAGTTTGAAAATCAAGAAAGAACAACAACAACCACAACCCAGTTCACAAAATTCGATCCTTCCTAAACTATGGACCTTGCAATCACTTGAATTCCTAAAATAAGCTAAAAGTTCCAATCTTGAACACAACAATACCTTTCCCAAATCAGTTAAAAAATGTTTTTCGAACTTCATACAACATCCCACTTCCCAAATCAAGGTTCTTTTATTTTGAGATTTTGTTTAACTCAAATCCAAAAAACCAAAACTTCCAATTGAAAGGAGAATCAGAATAGAGAATTAATAACTGAGAGGAAAGGACTGATGCCCAGGCCAGAGATTGAGGAAGAACAGAAGGTTAAAAGAAAGAAAAATTGAAGAAGAAGAAGAACTGTTGCTAGAAACAGAGAGAGAAGACAGTAGCTCGTGGAGTTTTTTTTTTTTTTTTGCGTTAATTAAAAAAGGTGCTCGCGTTAATTAAATGGGCAAGTCAAATACGAAGAAGAAAAAGAAGAAGAAGAGGAGGATGAGAAGAAGACGCAGTTGATAGGGTGTATTTGTGTAAATAAAATAATGTAAGGTGATCCGTGAGTAATAAAAAAAAATTAGGGTATTTTAATTTATAGGGTAAGTTTTTAGGATATTTATGAAAAAACCCCAATATAATATTGGGAAGTGGGCTGACTATAAAAGGTACATGGGTAGCTTAGGAGAATGAATTCATTACAACCCCTCTGTTCATTTTCACCAAAGGAAGAGCCTGGACACTTAAGAGCGTTGTTAATGGCTGTGTCAGTAACAGTTGTGTAGTTGACCTAGTCTAGCTCGTAATTACTGAACAATATTTTTCTAATATGAAGCTTGCTTTAGTTGAATTTGGCTTTCCTCCATTTATTGGGGCTTAATTTAATATCAACTTATAGGTAACTACATGCATCTGGAATAGATATCGTACAAGTTTTAGGTAATTACGTAGAGAAAGTGCTTATAGACATAAATAGTAATTAGAATTTCTTAATTAGATACTGCATTAAACCTTACTAAGGAAGACAATTTTATAGAGGTAATTAACTAGGAATTATATAGTCGTACAGTTGTCTTATGTTAATAGGAAAGGTAATGCTTTGGTCCCCATCTAATAGCTTTTTGGCAATGATGACATTTGCAGCTTCTGTAGGATGATAGGCATCCCAAAATACATACTTTGATCTATCATCACACAGAACAGAGGTTGTGCTTTCATCACTTCCCTTGAAGCAAACAAATGGTGGAAAGTACCCCCCGCAGCATGGTTCGTAAGCATTTTTAAATCCTACACCAAGAAGAAAAAAGGAAAAAAAAAAAAAACACACTTTTAACATGTTAACAAAGCAATAACATTAAAGGAAAAAACAATGTTTTAACAAGTGAATTTCTCAATTTTTTTTTTTTGAGCGAATTTTCGCAACTTACCATAGCGTTGATAATCCAGGATGATGCTTAGAACAATATCAAAGGAATTTGCATACACGAAGACAGACTCATGAGGTCCCAATTCTTGATTTAATCCATTGATCATCTCTCTCAGTTTCTTGTTGTATTCTTGGATTAATTCATTCACCTCCACAGAGCATTCTCCGCTTGGTAATAAATGTAGTGCACGAACAAATGGAATGCAACCAAGAGGTCCAATCCCAACCACAATGAATTTTCTTGCTCCTAATTGGTGCAGCCGCTTCATGTACAATTGCAAGTCATGGTTAATTAGTAAATATAAATTAAATTGGTGTTAGAAGTTGGACATGTAGGATTCTGAAAATAATAACCAGCACCTTAAGCTGTATCGTGAGGTTGGCAACCATAAAATCCTGAAAGATAGCAGGGGAAACCTTGTCACCCTGGAAATATGGTATTGATGGCTGCACGTAGTTTAGAATATCATTGGATCCTGTGGTTAATGAGAATATTGCTTTCTTCAGGAATTCTCTGGTGCCATTATCCCCCATCGAATTAACCATATAGTCTCTACTTTGCTCAAAATAGCTTACTTGCTGTTTCAGGGGAACTCTTCCAATCTGCTCATTAATACGAAACTAATTAAAAGATGATGATCTCTGTTTGGATTAATGTAACTGTATCAAGTATTGTGCTTACAAATAAAAGTCCTGTTTCATCCAAGATTCCAGAGGCCCCAGAAGCGTAATTAATTCCTCTGCTACTTGCATCAACCAGTGTGTTTGGTGCTAGATAAGGTGGTGGAAAAGATTCAGACCCAAGTTCTTGACCTGAATAGTTCAGCAATCAACATGTATAATCAATTCCCAATAGGGATACTATACTTGCATTATTTGGCTTCAGAGTGCTAATTAGCTTAATTAGATTAGACTTACTGCAAAGTTAAATCTACCCGTTAGTCTAAATTCAATTCCATTTTTGTCAGGACTAACAATTTAATTGGAGACATAAATGGCTACACCATCCATAAGAACAAAAATCAAAGGCATTTAAATAGAACATTAAATTAAAGATAAAATGAACTTTCCTATATTATTCATTATCTTAAAAGTGCAATTATGAAAGCACTTGCCAGAATTAATCAAAAGAAAGTAGCATTTACCTATAATGTCAGGGATGGTACGACCATTGGTAAATCTCCCAGTGGGTAGACCTCCTGAAGGCTTGAAATCGATCCCGTAGGGAGGAGAGTTGGCCTTGGAGAGTGTAAATATGTAATCATTGTTCCCTGCATCCACCAACGAGTCCCCAAAAACAAACGAAGTGAAACAAAAGCAACTCATAACATGAAAACACAAAACCAACAACACAGTTAAAAGAATTGAATGCTTAAAAATTTTTAGAGTGCCCATTTCACTTTAACTCAGAGTAAAATTCCAATTCATTGTACAAATCAAATAATCATGTCTAAATAAGACGTGCTTCTTAGCTAGCGTACGTGCTCGTGATGACCTAATGCTAAGAGGTCAGGTTACTTGACATCTTTGAATGGGTCGCGATCAGGAACGAGTCAACAAGTGAAGTTTCATCACTATGCCAACTTCTTTTCATTTCCAGTCATATTATCAAATTGGTTTCTAAAATCTGCAAGAAAATTTAGCTAGGACCAATGCTCAGCTCTGTAGATCAATGTAATTTTTTTTAATTCATTTTCTTTGTCTAGCAGCTTCTGCTCTAAAATTGAGAAGAAAAAAATACTTTACAATATATTAGTATGCAAATTTTATCAATCCTGGAAGAATTTAGCTCGAGCATAGGCAATAAATTACTTCATCTGCCGTGTGTAGTTTTTGCAATGTAATATCTTGAACATCTATTCTTCAAATATGGAGAAAAATTCTTCTGAATATCTCACGTGAACCGCTGTTGAGTAGTGAGATCTCAATGTTTACTGCTCAATGTTTACTACAAGTGCAACTGTTAAGCCTATTAAGGCGAAAATTCGTAGAGTGGCTTTTACTGCAGCTGTATATTGCATTGTTACTGCAACTGCATATTGCATTGGGAGTGCCTGAAATCAACTATTGTTTGCAAATAAGAAGCAGAATGTGGATGGTTTTCTAAACATGCATGGTTCGACAAGCTATTTTGTTGAAATTGTTTCCAATGAGATTTGTTCATAGTGTTGTTTTGAGTTTATATCAAAGATGGAATACAGATTTTGAGACAAATCCCATGTTTTTTATATAAAAATTTGTATGCTAATAAGCCTCTAAGGATGAAATTGAGCCAATTCCTGGTAAATTTTGTTGAAAGCAATAAGCTTCTCTTATTTGGTTGCACAGTCCAGACTAATAATCCATTGACATAAGGGTCCCTACAGTGAGACCTCTTTAGATAGTTCATAGTTGAAGGCTTGAAGCTGCACAAAATGCCAAAATAGGTGCCTCCTTACCGATTCAAGTCATCCCGAGCATGTTTCTTGTAACAGACTTAATAAATGGATGAAAATGCACGGACTAGTTCAAAAATGCTCCTATCATTTGAAAAATAAAATAAATAAATGCATAAAAAAATTGAATGGCTGAAATTTTAAATGCCCTTTATTAGCACAATATAAGTAGTTGAAGACTTTAACTAGTAAAAATAAATTTTGATCAATCTAAAATTCATAATTATAGGGAAGGATCAAGATATTTTTTTTTCTTTCCTTCAACCCCTAGGAATATTGTGGTGTCAAAAAATGTAAGCTTTGGAGGCCTTCATTTAGCATGCATGAAAGGAAAAGGAGAAAATACATGGCGTATACAACTACATGTAGTCTTTTAAGGACGGTGGTGAGGGTCACTATAGGTAGTAGTAGTATCAGGATAGAAGTCATGTGAGCAAGACAGTGGGCAATAAATACAGCAAGCTTGGGAGGCATGTTCATGTTGAAAAATTAATCCTTCAAAATTAATGAGTTAGGACCTAGCTAGGGGTGTGCATTCGGTCGGTTTAGTTAGTTTTGGGATATTTTTTGACCGAACTGAATTAACTGAATTTATCAAAATTAAACTCGAACCGAAATGAATCAACAGTAAAATCGAATTGAATTAAATCGGACCAAAATCGAACCGAACCGACCGAATCTAACCTAATCAATCAAAATTTTTCAAAAATATCAAATTTTTAATTTTTATTACATTATTATAATATTTAAAAATTAAAAAAATAAAAAAATCATTAAAATTCGATCAATTCGGTTAACCGAATTGTTTTAGTAGAAAATCAAACCGAACCTAATCAGAAATTCAATTCGGTTCAAAAAATCAAAAAATCTATTCTTGTAAATGGAATCGAACCGAATAGGATCGGTTCAGTCAAATCGAAAGGTTTGCACACCCCTAGACCTAGCTACTCTTAGTATCAAAAAAAAAAAAAAAAGGTTGTGTTATTGAAAGCAAGTGGATGAGAAAAAAATTGTGATCTAGGTAGCCATTTATTAGGTGCAGTGCAAGAAAGGGTCCTCTTCTAATTTTCTTGATCCATTTTAATAATTGGTTTTCTTTCTTTCTTTTTTTACTTGAAATTAATTATAAAAGAAAATTTGTTATGTATATATGGCGATAATAATACATGTGGCAGCAATCGTACTTATTGGGGCCACTATAATTTTTTTTAAAATTTATATTTGTATGGACAGGATATATGTTGCTAACCGCGACATGCATCCCCTGTCGCGGATAGGCTTTTATACCCATTATGTCCTTGCATTTTTTTTTAATCTTTTTTTTGAAAATTTAATTTTTTTGAAATTTAAAATCTAAGTTGTACAAGGGTGAACCCATCATGCAAAGATTTAAGCACTCATTGTCTGTAAATTTGATTTTTTTGAAATTTAAAATCTAAATTGTATACGGGTGAATCCATAGTATATAAGGATTTAAACACCCGTAGTCTGAAATTTTTTTTTTTAGAATCTAAAACCTAAGTTGCACACTGGTGAACACATCGTGTAAGAATTTAAATACCTGAAGCTTGTTTAATTTTTTTTAATAATGAAATAAAAAATAAATAATTTTTTTTTATTTCAATTTTTTGGTGAAAATAATTTTTTTTTGGAATGTAATACCTAAATTGCACACAAATAAACCCGTCATATAAAGATTTAAATAACTATAGCTTGTAATTTTTTTTTTTAAAGAATGAAATGAGAAAAAAAATAGGGACAGTTTGATAAATGTGTCACTAGTAGCGACGCACTGTAATGTCGCTGCTAGTGACACATATCTTTTTCCTATTTGTATTCCTCTACTTTTTTGTACTCATAATATAAAAGCAGTGACATGTAACTATATATATATATATATATATATAAGTCATGGAACGAAAACTTAAAAAATGTAAATAGCTAGGATATATATATATATTTTGATAATGGGGAGTATTCTTTCTTGAATTCGTCTGGAGGTTCAACCGCTACCTACCTTTATTTTCCTTGGCCAACAAACGAAGTTAAATCAAACAATGAATTCATTTATCTGCTATCTGTTATAGTCAGTGCTGCCTCTCTTTTTTTTCTTCTTCTTTTTTTTTTTTTTTTGGTAATAAGTCTTTTAAAAGAAGCAATCCCACACGATTTCATCAATTCATGCAGCACGTTTGGCAGGGATCAATCTCCACCCATTCAATTTGATTATTTTCAGCAAAGGGTTTCTCTTTCAACAGTGTCTAAATCAAGATCATGATCCTCGTTTGTTTTGTTTGAATATCAAGAAGAGTTTAAAAAGAAGACGGATAGAGCTAGCTAATTAAGCTCGGCTGGCCATGCTCTTAGTTTACTAATGGCATTTTTCCAACTCCATTAGCTAAGCTAAGGATGTCTCCATTATTTTGCTAGCTAAGTCACATTGCCTCTTTAAGCTCTCTCCATCTCTCATTCTCATTCTATATATCTTGTCTTTTTCTTTTTTCCTTGTGATCTAGCAAAATGGGTGTAATGGGCAAAACAAGAATGGTTTTGACATTAACAAGCAGAGCCATACATGAGGCGTTGAGCTTCGTTGTCTTCTCTTTTCTTGATCTTCTTGATTGCATCCTATGCTTCATGTACAAAGTTGCAGATTTCTTCATCGAAGCAGAATGGAAACCTTGTTATTGTACCTCAGCTAAAGACGCCATCACTAGCAGTGGCAAGATCTTGGTCTCTGAGAAAGGTGAATCAAAAATTGTTTGTCTGAGTTCTAGCAAGTTAGAGCTAGAGGAGATCTCTGACACTCTCTATACACGCCCTTCGCTACTTTCTGAGGTTTCAAAATCAACTGTTAACGAGCTAAAACGAATCAAACTACAGAAAACGCTTCTACAGTCTTGTGAAAAGATCAAGAAAGGAACAGTGAGATCCACATTCACTGTTAACTCAACCATTGTTGAAATGCTTCAGGGAAAAATTGGTGGCCAGCAGTCCCATCCTATTCCAAGATGGTCTGATTGTGATTGCAAATTTTGCACCTCTTGGACCACAAGTAGCAAAGAAACTCTCTTTGTTAAAGCTCAAGGCCCAAAAGGTAATTACATGTCCACCAACTTCGATTTACTTTGAATCTCTAGCTACTTAATTAATTAATCTGTCAATTAATAATAGCTAGGAATACAGGAATTCTTGATATTGGATTAATGGCAATTAATTGTGATCAGGTAAGGCAAAAGAAGATGTCCTCTTCATTCATGGGTTCATTTCATCATCAGCATTCTGGACGGAAACCTTGTTCCCTAACTTCTCAAATGCGGCTAAATCAAGCTACCGATTTTTTGCGGTGGATTTATTAGGGTTTGGGAGAAGTCCTAAGCCAACAGACTCTCTATACACGCTTAGAGAACACTTGGACATGATTGAAAGATCTGTTCTTGAACCTTATAATGTTAAATCCTTCCACATTGTAGCTCATTCTTTAGGTTGCATTCTGGCCTTAGCACTTGCTGTAAAACATCCTGGATCAGTCAAGTCCCTTACACTCCTTGCACCTGTAAGTTCAGTATAGCTCATTCTTAATGTTGCTGTCTAATTACAACAATAAACTTATAACAAATGTGTATCCGTGACAGCCATATTATCCTGTGCCAAAAGGAGTACAAGCAACACAATATGTAATGAGAAATGTAGCTCCAAGGCGCTTGTGGCCACCGATTGCATTTGGAGCGTCACTTGCTTGCTGGTATGAGCACATAACTAGAACCATTTGCTTGGTCATTTGCAAGAATCATAGATTGTGGGAATTTCTTGCCAAACTTGTCACAAGAAACAGGTAAACTCGTCAAACCCAATACTATATTTTAATTAAGATTTTATTACCTTAAAGAACTTTCCTCTTTATGTGCCTTTACGTTTCATAGATGATTTTATTATCTTAATTTCCATGCTTTAGTGACTAATTTCCAAACCACCCCCACCACAAATACTCTTATGTCGTTTTCTGCTTTGTAATTTCTTCATCACGCTCACTGGACCTATTTAATAACTTTTGGATTTTTCTTTCTAGATAAATTATACGAAAAAATGAATTTGAGATTTAATTATAAGTCATTATCAGGAACTTGTAACACAAGAAAATTTTTGGTTTACTGTAGAAGATTTTGTTTTGATTGGATCCCATAAGAAAATTTTAATATTACATAAAAGATGGTGATTATGGATATTCTTTAACTTTTTTTTTTTTGCTAGACACAATGCTTGATATATATATATATATATATATATATATATATATATTAATTATGTGCAACTTAACTGAGCCAAGTTGTTGATTCATTAATGAGTCTGAAGCCTAATATTTAAGGTTCTTCAGAACACAGTACCGATCTGAATAGAAAAGGAAAGGTTTCAATGACGAACTAGAAAATTATTTTTGGGAGGGGGGATTTAAATTCCATTTTTATATAAAGATTTATAAGAAAAAATATGAAAAATAGAAGGGGTTAAAATGAAAATTATAAGAATTTTTAAGAGAAAAAAAAAATTGTTTTGGCAAGTTAGGGGGCCATGGCACTGGCAAGAGAAAAAAAAATATTAATACAAGTACCAACAATAGTTGAGATAACTGATAGAGAGTTGTTCTCGCTTAAGTTAGGTCTCGCTTAAATTAGGTCTCTCTTGTGGTTCATAGATAAAAAAAAAATTTCATAAAAATCAATGGCATGGTACATGTCTCTGTATGATTCGGTCCTTCCAAATGGCTAAATTATTTATATCTGAGATTTATGTGAGGTAGGCCACCTATACCATTTCAACTGGTGAAAAATAAATGTTTTCCTTTGAAAAAATACTGATTCGTACGCACCTTGATCTTTGAGCATTGCAAGTTATTAATGACATGTAAGAAAGTGCAAGCTCGGGTACATATAAAAAATCTGTAGTGATTCTCTATGTCTAGCTAGATATGATTTTTTTTTTCCCAGCATATTTTAATTCTATACTAACAATTTCTGTTTTAAAAACAGAAGCTATATGGACTATATTTTATAAAATGTGATTATTCAGAATTTAGAATAATTTATTGCACCGAAGAATTAAGAATAGTTGGTGTCGTCCTTTTGAAAGCCCCCAAAAAAACTTGGGTAGTGAATTGGTGACGGAGACAGATGTTTGATGATGAAGCTGCTCGGTTCATTTATTTTTTCTGTCATGAATTGCTTGTGGCTTGGCTTCTGTGTGGGCCTGAAATTTTGATTAAGACATGTATCTACCCTTCTCTTCGTGTCATTAACGCAAAACCTTTCCCCAAAACACATATGTTACAGGATTAGGACTTTCTTGCTTGAAGGGTTCTTTTGCCATACTCACAATGCGGCATGGCATACCCTACACAACATTATTTGCGGTACAGCCAGCAAGCTCGAAGGTTATCTTGAGGCAGTCCGCGACCACCTGAAATGCGACGTCAACATCTTTCATGGCAAAAATGATGAGCTAATTCCAGTTGAATGTAGTTACAATGTGCAAGAAAAAGTTCCCCGTGCTCGTGTTAAGGTGATAGAGAAAAAAGATCACATTACAATTGTTGTTGGCAGGCAAAAGGCCTTTGCTAGGGAGTTGGAGGAGATTTGGAGTAGATCAAGTGGTTAGGACACTACCCTTTTAATTTATGCATACCCTAGCTCTATTTAATTAAGTCTATCACACACAAATATATACATATATCCTGCCAAATTGGATATATATATATATATTATAGCCAATTAGCCATAAAATGGGCAGATTTTTCTACTCCTTCTTCTTCAAGGGTTGTGGAATTTCATCAACTACGGAAGATCCGAAATTAAAAATGCTTGTGAATTTGATAAGAAAAAAAGGAAAAGTCAGCGAATGCTAGCTATTAATTCTCTTGGAAATCTTATCATTTTCATACTTGTGGACAAAAATTATAAATATAATTGTTGTTGAAGCAATAAATTCGAGTCACATGATGTAGTGCGCAATTTCTATGTCAAGTTCATAGAAATAACATGCTATATTTTTGTTTTTGTCACCATTTTCTTTACCGGTCTCTATGATCAATTAATATGTGTATAAAAACTGATATAAGTGAATACATTTCCTCCATTTTTAGAGCTTTGCATTTCCTCTTCCGGTTATGGCGAGGCCACGTTATCTTTTGTAGACAAAAAGCTGTTGTTCTATTTTATTGCCCTAGCGCCAAATAATTCTATGAAAAATGATATATGTAGCGGTTTGTTATATGAAGAGTGTATAGTAGACTGTAAAACAATACAAAATTATTATTATTTTCAAAGGAAAATATCATTTCACCTTATATCTTTTTCGTCAAGCGGAACCACTATAAATATCTTTTTCACAATTTTAAATTAAAAAAATAAAAACCCTTTTAACAATTCTATATGTCGTATGTGAAATTTTTTAACGCATGCAAAAATAATACAAATATTTTCATAATATATTAATTACTTCAGTTAAATAATAAGTGGATTACCTGTGCATAATACAAGTTTACTACTTTTTTTAACCATTGTAAACTAGGACGGAGGAATTTGAATATGAATATCCCATGATACCACAAACTTGGTGACTAAATTAAACATTACTGACTTCTTACTACTATTATAAAAATAAAGTAAGAACTTCAACGCTAATTCTAAAAATAAAATTATAATTACTGATACATGCCATTCGGAGTTACCTAAGGGTGGGCGACTTCAGGTGCAAATTTTCTTTATTATGCTCCTTTACACCAAGCTAGTAGACCCATCTCATCTATACCTTTCCTAAATCTTTCAGGAACTCCCATTACTAATACACTCGGCCTAAACACAGTAACCCAAACACTCAACCAAGGCCCAACAAATAAAGAGGTCATGATTCAGAGTATTCAAACTCAGATGCTCCTTATGTAACAACAGCCGAACGCCCTAATCCAAGATAATAACCCTGGGGCTGTTAACCCAGAAAACAGTGTAATCATACCACCTACAGTAACCCGGAATGACCCTTCATAGGATAAGGAAGCTCGGAAAGACCCGGAAGGAGAATCTAATACAAGCATGCCAGCTCTGGACGATGCACAGATAGCTCAAAAGGTGGCACAAGTAATTCACAAAGCTCAGACAGGACCACGAAGGGAGGATGAGTGCGTTTTAGAAGGAACAACACCTTTCATAAGCATGATTAACCATACAGAGATCCCTTTAAAATTCAAGCTACCCTAGATGGATCAGTTTGACAGCACTGGAGACCCAATCAATCATGTGTCATCATTCAGAACAAAAATGATGCTCTAAAATGTCAATGATGGAACTCTATGCCGAGTCTTTCCTAGTACACTTACTAATATTGCTCAGAGATGGTTTCACCAGCTTCCGAGGAACTCAATATCATCTTTTGAAGAATTAATCAAGAAATTCAGAACTCGGTTTATTACCAATGTTCCTCCTGCTAAGAGCATCCACGACCTTCGGATATGCAGGTAAGAATTCAGTGAGTCATTGAGAAGCTACTTAGATAGATTTAATAAAGTAGCCATGAAAATTGAAAATTTAAGTGACGAGGTAGCTGTAGAAGCATTGAAGAATGGAACCCGGTTGGGAAAACTCAAAGACAAAATACTCACAAAAAAGTCACGCACCTTCTTAGAAGTCATGACAATGGCCACAAATCTAATTGAGATGGATGAAGACAGAAGATTATGGAGGGATGATGAGAAGCCAACGATCAAACAAAATGAGAGAATGGATCTAAGAAGGCCTGCAATTCCTAGGAGTAATTTCAGGAACCCAACAGAGGGATTCAGGAGAGAAGTCGAGAGATTCACACCCCTTAATGCCACTAAAGCTAGAGAAAATGGAGTGGGCATAACTCCAGCCAGGAAATTAACTCTGCCAAGAAGAGGAGTGATAATAGATAGGAGAAAATATTGCCAGTACCATCGAGATTACGGACATGACACTGACAGTTGTCAAGACCTAGCACGAGTAATTGAGCAGTTGATAAAAAATGGGAAGTTAGGAGATTTTACAAGAAACCGGGATTTAAATGAACAGACAACAGATTCTCCTACTGCAAAGAAAGCTCGAAATGAGGTAGTCGGAGTAATCAATATGATCGTCAGTGGAGAAACACCAGCAGACAAGAAATTAAAAAGGCTTTGGAAGGATGACTACCGAGTATCTAGGAAGCTAGTCATTACTTTTGGGGCTGATGATGGGAAATATGTTCAGCATCCCTATAACGACGCCTTGGTCGTAAGCTCATACATTTGGAATTATTTGGTGAAAAGAATTTTAGTGGATGATGGTAGTGCTGTCAATGCACTTTCATGGAATGCATATAAGGCTATGGGAGGATCAATCACTGATTTAAAAATAATTAAGAATCCCATCACAAGCTTCTGTGGAGGACAAACTCAACCAATGGGACTAGCAAAACTCGAAATCGAATTTGAAAATCGAGAATCAGGAGACACCAAATCAGTTAGATCTCTGTTCAACATAGTGGATCTCCCATTCACTTACAAAGGGATCATCGGAAGGCCAATTCTGTATGACATTGAT
>CATIWK010118121.1:0-12172 GCA_949634005.1 Mallotus japonicus
AATATTATTTAGCTCATTAATATTAATTTTAAATAATATCAATAAGATTATATTACTTAATAACAATAATAATTAATAAGTTATTAAATATAATAATATTATTTAGCTCATTATTTTTAAATAACATCAATAAGATTAGATTACTCACTAAAAATAATAATTAATAAGTTATCAAATTACAACATATTTTAATTAAACATTATAAAATTTAAAATTATACAATATTAACTTTCTTATTTAAATATTTTTAGGTTATATTTAAATATAATGGGCATTCACTATTTTTACTTGTTATTGATAATAAAAATAATTTTCTTATTTCTCATATTTTAAGTTTAAAGTGTGTTGTAATGGACATTCCACATTCTTATTTGTTAATTAAATTATTTGAAACTAATGAAATGTCAATTTTTTATTTTTATATCTTAAGTTCAAATTGTAATATAATAGACATTTCATATTTTGACTTGTTAATTAAATAGTAGTAGTAGTAGTAGTCGTAGTAATGATAATAATACTAATAATAATAATAATAAAAATATTAATAAAAATATATTGTTAACAATTTATTTATTATATTTTAATCACAAAACATATTAAATTTAATTATATATTATTATACATATGTATATTACTTGACAATATAATTATAAGTATATAATTAAGTTACTAATTAATACTATTTATTAATATTTATGTATTACTTATTGAATTAATATTTTGTACTATATTAGTTTTAGGTTTGGTACAGTTTCGGTATGAGTCGGTATGGTTTTTGGTTCAATTTTTTATAAATATCCAGTACCATACCAAATTACTCATACAATTTGGTTTGGTTCAATTCGGGATTAAAATTATTTGATTCAATATGATTTTAATATCTTTCGATTTGAAATTTCAGTTCAGTTCAATATTTTTTCCGTCCCGTACTTAGCCCTAATTCATATCAAGTTCTCCTTGGTCAAAGAAAATGATCTTAGCATGCTTTTCACTTTCTATGTCAAGTAAAGGCTAAACTGCTAATTTGCCCTCCTTAATTTGGACACAATAATCAATTAGCTTATAAATTGACTTTTTGGTCAATTATTTCATTAAATTGCTAAGTTTGGTCAATTAAATCATATTAGTTTTTCAAAAAATTCAATTCAGTTCAAAAATAATTTTTTCAACTAATTCACTTAAAACTTTTATACATTAACTAATTAGAATCAATTTCAAATTCTAAAATATATAAGACATAAATTATTAAAAATTAAATTTAAAATTTTTATTTTTTAGAAATGAATATTCAGTTTAAAAATAAATATATAATTAAAATATTATATATTACAAAAAATAAAGAAAAATGATTAATTATTTTCTATAATTTTAAACTAAAAAAATTAAATTGCATCTATTAATTTAAAAGTTGTTATCGAGCCGAGTTTCAAATAGCTCGTGAGCAGCTCAACTTGTTTATAGCCCTAGTTAATAATGCTTTTTTCATTTAATGGACGAAAATAATAATAGTTAAAATATTTAAATATTTTAAATTTTAATAATTAAGTTTTTTAATTTTTCCATAATAATTAAGTATGGTAATTTGCAAAGAAAAATGATAATAAAGTATACGTACCATATTATCAATAAATTGCCCTTCAATAATGTACTTTTTAAAATTAAAAGACTTTATAGTTTCTAAAATTTAAAAAGAGGTGGTAATAATAATAATAATAATAATAATAATAATAATAATAATAAGTTTAAAAGTACTTAAAATAAAAAAAAGTATTTAAATTAATTTATTTTTATCTGTTTACAATTTTAACTTTTAATTATTTTTTAATAAAATTTAAAAAATAAAAATATTTAAGAACATAATTTGATGTATAATCACTTAAAAGATTTTTTAGTTAATGAAAAATTAAAAATATATATATAATTTTTTCAATTCTTATATATTTTTATTTTACTTCATACTTTCTATTTACAATTTTTTATTCCTTTTAATCTTCTTAAAAGGGGAAGAGTCTTCAAACTATTCTTTGCATTCGAGTGCCAATTCATTAGTGGAAAAGGTATCATCTTGATGATTGTACTTGTCTACTCTATCCATAAGGGCTTTTAAATTTGTAGGCATACTCCTTTGAGCTTCCACCCTTATTCTGAATATCAACAAACTGTTCATAACTCTCTTATCTTTTCAGTCAAGAGCTTATCTGATCCCTCTCTCTGGCCTGGGAGAGAATGACAAGGAGTCGGACGTAACTTTCCTTACCTGCTATGCTGATTAGGGATACCTGTATAGGCATTCAAAGTCATTCTCCCTAAGTGGCTCCTAGGGTGTCTACTTTTATAAAATTGAAATTGCCTTTCATTCTTTCTCCTAAAAGCGAGAGTTTCAGCGTCCTTAATTCTTCGCTTCTCTTCTCTTTGATAAGGAATCCCGATCGGCGATCCTGTTCAAGAGCCTCTAGATAGGACTAGCTATTCAAGAGCCTCTATTCATAGGTGCCTAGGACTCGTTTAGGGAATTCTCCTCATTTCTCTCTCTCATATTAATTCATACTTTTTAGTAAATGTGTTCAATCCTACCAATACAAGAAATCATACATTTTTCACACACACACACACACACACACATATATATATATAAGAGGAAGCAACCACAACAACAGTAATTAAGCATTTCCTACATAGCACACAACAAGGCACATATCCAAACCCCTATCACTGTCACTTTACCTTTTTCTTAGCTTATAATGGAGCAAATACAATGAATAAAGAATAAAAACAAGAGCACAACTTTTATAAATCTCTTTGATATTGAGTGGAGCAAATACTATGATAAGAAGAAAACGCGAGCACAATGATTTTTCATTTATGAATTAAGAACATATATTGATGAGAGAATTTTTAATGGAAGAAAGGATAACCTTTAAGCAACAAAGATTATCCATTCCCATAGACGGCGCCATTCTAATAGTTCAATTTCATTTGCCTTAGTTACAGCTCCAACATGTATGTGTAATGGATTTCTTCAAGATAAAGAAATCTTGGTGAATGAGCGCTTGGATTGCCTAAAGTCCATCCGATGCTTAAGTTAGAACAGCTCGAATAGGATTACCCAAACATGGTTATAAAAGACAACAAGAAAAGCATGAATTTAATGGAAGAAGAATGGAGTTTAAATCTATCAAAGTTGTAGAGAAAATGGAGAGGAAGAAGAAAAAATGGAAGAAGAAGAAGTGAACCTTGGTTTTGGAGAGTAAAGCTTTATATAGCTTTGGTAGGCGGAAATGGGCGGTCCTGATTGGGTTAGTTGGTAGAAATGGACGGCTCTGATTGGTCAAGAAGGACCTGACAGGATCAAGGGAGGAGCAGATGCGCTACATAGATTGATGGAGGCGACATTTAATACTTGTCAGAGAAAGTGACATGCGTTTCCTGAATCGGTTTTCCTGTATAGGTTATGCTATTGGGCATTGAATCTCTTATTCAGATGTTGAGTTCCTAGACAGGATTGTGTGCTCTCTGCATAAGGTTTCTCTATTTCTTATGTAAGCTCGAGAACTCTAATTTGCATCCGATATAACCTGGGTAGGATTTGAGGGAGACTGAGCAGGAAATTACATAAAGTGATGTTCAATTTTGACTTAATCCTTGAAGGTTAAAAGTCAACAGCTCAAAAGTAGGTTGAGGAGGCGCATAGGACAAATCTACTTTACACCTGTTGGGTTTCTATTGGAGGCGTATTTTTATGTTCCATCAGTATGCATTATGGAGAGAGTCACGAATCTGATGTAAAAGGAAATAAAAACCACCCCAAAGCATCTAATGCTAAACTACCTTCACTGCCATCACTTGCTTCTTCACAAAGTCAATCCAACACCGCCCTTCTGGAAGAGCAACATTTCCTTGGTAATACCATTTTTGAAGACAAGCAAGATAAAACAGTGGATATTGAACATAAAAAGGTAAAGAACAACCAGAGTGCAACATCACGGAAATAATCGAGTTAAGTGATGATAAGGACAAATGTAAGAGTACTCCAGCATTCAGGCAAACACCGGAAAACCTGAATTCTATATGGTACTGTGAGAGTGAGTCCATATGGAATTTAAAAGGGGCCTTATTCCAATGATAGCTATTGCAAAGGGAGTTCTAAGGGACGCTTATGGTAAGTGGGTTGCTAGATTTTTAGCCAAAGTAGAGACTTACTTGTTCAGTCACTCGGAGCAGATTTTTAAGATTCTTTGTTTCTTTATTTTCAATTTTTAAGATTTTTAAGAAACCCTAATTTGAAGTTAGTGGAAAGATGATGTGGCATAGCATCTTATGTATTTTGGACATGGCAAAGATGACTAGCATATCATTAGGCTGACATAAGAGATTTATAAAGATGATTGATACATCATTGATTTCAATCAATTTTGACAGTTTAGGATTAACATAATAATTTTTAAAAAGTTTGTAAACTCAATTGAGAAACTTTTATTTTATAAGATTTAATTGTAAATTTAATATATTTTTAGAACTGACGGTGCTATTATCCCTATTTTTATATCTCTTAATATCCATGTATCTAAAATTTAAAAATAAAAATAAAAATTAAATTTAATAGTTTTTTAAAATTACATTCATAATAATTTAATTATGCACAAGAGTACTACTTGATCGTAAATGAAAAGTTGAAGAAATGAATTTTAATTTTAATATTTCAATTTTAAGAAGATAATTGATCATTTTAATTTAAATTTCTGTAGAAAAATTTAAAAATTAATTATATTTTTGTATATTTCAATTTTTAGTTTATTTTTTTATATTGAATATTCATTTCTGAAAATTAAAAATTTTATATTTAATTTTTACTTATTCATGTCTTGCATATTTTAAAATTTGACAAATTAAACTTAATTAGTCAATATATAAAAATTATGGGAAGACTTAGTTAAAAAAATTAATTTAAATTAAATTAAATTAAATTTTTTGAAAATTAATTTAGGCTAATTTTTCAAAATTGCTAAATTATAGAGGACCGATTGCTACTTTAGCGGTGAAGTAAGTCTATTTATTTATTGCATTTTTTTTGTAGTAAAATTATTAAATGTACTTTACAGTAGCTTTTAATTCCATCCGAAAAAGTGCTAGATGATGACCAATTGGATATATATATATATATACAGTGTCCTATGGTTTAAAGGGACAATGTGCACGTGCAACTCTTCTGTCCCATATGTTGATGTTGTTTTGAAGGGATATTTTTCAACACAAAACTTTGTTAATAATTGGGGTGTAATCGTTGTGCTGACCCGATTTTTAATTAGTTTGAGTTGGGTTTGTTTATAATTAAATCTAATTTATTATGTCATTTATTGTTCACAAACTTAAATAAATCTAAACGAATCTAATGAATTTTTTAAAAATATAAAATATAAATTAAAATTATTTATTAAAATTTTAAATAAATGGTAATATATTTAATAAAAATTATAATTTCATTCTAATAATAGATTTTTTAAATAATTTTTTTATTTATTATCAATAAAAATTTATATATTGTATATCTTATATCAAATTATTAATAAATTAAAGTTACGAGTTAGCTAGTGAGCCTTTATTCGAGCTTCTTCATGAGCTTTACATTTTTTGAATTTGACTCTATTATTAAACGAGTTTCAATATAAAAGTTTAAATGAGCTATTATCGAGTCGACTTTCAAATAGCTCGTGAGCAGCTCAACTCGTTTACAGCCCTAGTTAATAATGTTTTTCATTTAATGGATGAAAATAATAATAGTTAAAATATTTAAATATTTTAAAATTTAATAATTAAGTGTTTTATTTTTTTTTATAATAATTAAGTATGGTGGTTTGCAAAGAAAAATGATAATAAAGTATACATAGCATACCATATTATCAATAAATTGCCTTTCAATAATGTACTATTTTAAAATTAAAAGACTTTATAGCTTCTAAAATTTAAAAAAGGAGGCAATAATAATAATAATAATAAGTTTAAAAGTACTTAAAATAAAAAAAATATTTAAATTAATTTATTTTTATCTGTTTACAATTTTAATTTTTAATTATTTTTTAATAAAATTTTAAAAAAATAAATATTTAAAACAAAATTTGATGTATAATCACTTAAAAGATTTTTTAGTTAATGAAAAATTAAAAAAATATAATTTTTTCAATTTTTATATATTTTTATTTTACTTCATATTTTTTCTTTACAATTTTTATTGAATTTGATGAAATTAAAATATGGATTGTATGAAATTAGTGGTTTCAATAAATTTATTTTTGTAATTATATGTTTTATAAATTTATTATGATTTTTAAAAATATATTGTTATTTTATGGTCGAAAAAATAAATTTATACTAATCATTTTCACTATACAAATTGGTATATACCTTTTATTATAGTTTTTTATAGTTTGTAACACATAATTATTATTAAAAATATAAAAATACTAAACTATCAAATATTAAAAAAATTCAAATACAAAAAAAAATGTCATTATCCTTAAAGATATTGTTTTCTAAACTAGAAATATATAAATATAAATAAAACAATTTGATAAAATTATGAAATTTAATTATTATGAGCATATCAAGTGGTCCTTGGTAGGGGTGTGCTACCATTCCATGCAAACCGATCCAAAAACTGAATGACTCAATATGTTAAAATTACATGTTGTAGATTCTAGCCTCTGGGGAAATTTCTAAAGAGAAAAACGTGTATGTCTATGTCAATGATACATGGAGGATCACATCACATAATAAAGCAACTGCAGAACCTAGCACATGCATGTCATATAGTAGTAGAGAACTAAATACTCCTACGAAGCTGAAGAAGCGGCGGTTGAATGAGAACTGAGTGGGCATGACATGAGAGTAAAATACTAAGTATACAACTAGTAAAAACTCAAGTGTTTACTAAACAAGCAGAGCTAGTAAATTTGTTTACCTAAAAATTATTCAAAAAACAAAAGATTTATGTGTCTAAAGTTCTGATGTGGTTAACTTTGATTTGCAAGTAAGCATAGAACTAATAAAACACAAGTGTTTTTAATTACTTTTTTATACATGCTTTTTTAATTTCTTGATCTTGAAATTATAATCTAATTTTTTGGGGGTTCATATATTGGTAAATGGAAGAAAGGAGTGAAGAAAGAGAAGCTCCAAGTTGCATTTAGAACCTGTTAAGAAATCGGGCTCCAATGGACCGGACATGCTCGGGCTTCAAATTTGGTGTGAGTGTCGAGCCAGCACCGAACGGGCTTGAACTTGAAACCACTGATCAGGCCTCCAAAATGATTTATTGGGCCTTCATCAAGGGCTTGCTCTCCATCAAAATGGCCTTAGCCATTTTAATGGTAAATCCTCCTTCATTATATGTCATTTTACTTCTTATTTTTCCAATGTGGGATAGCTCCCACTTCGTCCTCCAACACTCCCCCTCAAGTGCAATTAGGCTTCTCCTTCTTTGGACTAGTTGACACTTGCTTCATCAGGACTGATCTCAGTCTTTTAAATTTGTCTCGAGCTTTCAAACATCACTGGTCTAGACTTGGTCCTCTTTTTTGACTCAAAGGTCTGGTCTCCTCCAGTCTTCATATGATCCATAGGCCTCTCTCTAAATCTCCAAGTCCAACCTCATTTGTTTGGGTTGATACTTGGGCTTTGCAACATCAATTTGGGTCTCGTCTCGGGCCTCAACATCCACGAGCCTCCAGGATCTTCTCGGCTTGTTAGGGTACTCGTGGGCTCTGATACCATATTAAGAAATCGGGCTCCAATGGACCGGACATGCTCGGGCTTCAAATTTGGTATGAGTGTCGGGCCAGCACCAAACGGGCTTGAACTTGAAACCACCGATCGGGCCTCCAAAATGATTTATTGGGCCTTTATCAAGGGCTTGCTCTCCATCAAAGTGGCCTTAGCCATTTTAATGGTAACTCCTCTTTGATTATATGCCACTTTACTTCTTCTTATTTTTCCAATGTGGGATAGCTCTCATTTCATTCTTCAACACTCCCCCTCAAGTGCAACTGGGTTTCTCCTTCTTTGGACCAGTTGACACTTGCTTCATCAGGACTGATCTTAGTCTCTTAAATTTGCCACGAGCTTTCAAATATCACTGGTCCAAACTTGGCTCTCTTTTTTGGCTCAGAGGTTTGGTCTCTTCTAGTCTTCATATGGTCCATGGGCCTCTCTTTAAATCTCCAAGTCTAACCTCCTTTGTTTGGGCTGATACTTGGGCTTTCCAATATCAATTTTGGTCTTGACTCGGGCCTCAACATCCACACGGCCTCCAGGATCTTCTTGGCCTGTTAGGGCACTCGTGGGCTCTGATTCCATGTTAAGAAATCGGGCTCCAATGGACCGGACATGCTCGGGCTTTAAAATTGGTGTGAGTGTTGGGCCGGTACCAAACGGGCTTGAACTTAAAACCACCGATCAGGCCTCCAAAATGATTTATTAGGCCTCTAAAATGTCTTTATCCTTAAAGATATTGTTTTCTAAAGTAGAAATATATAAATATAAATAAAAAAATTTGGTAAAATTATGAAATTTAATTATTATGAGCATATCAAGTGGTCCTTGGTAAGGGTGTGCTACCATTCCTTGCAAATCGATCCAAAAACTGAATGACTCAATATGGTAAAATTACATGTTGCAGATTCTAGCCTCAAGGGAAATTTCTGAAGAGAAAAACATGTCTATCTATGTCAATAATACATGGAGGATCACATCATATAATAAAGCAACTGCAGAACCCAGCACATGCATGTCATATAGTAGTAGAGAACTAAATACTCCTACGAAGCTGAAGAAGTAGTGGTTGAATGAGAACTGAGTGGGCATGACATGAGAGTAAAATACTAAGCATACAACTAGCAAAAACCCAAGTGTTTACTAAATAAGCAGAGCTAGTAAATTTGTTTACCTAAAATTTACCTGTCACTCTGATTCTAGTTTTTTAGGATCTCCAGCATTTGGAGCATCTGATAGCTCCAAACTTGTGTGTGGAGGGTCCAAAATCCAAATCCAGGTTTGGTCCCATTTTGTCATTGACACTACTTCTATTGTTTAAATGTATCATGTGGTCCTTATTCCTGAAGAAAAGGACTTCTGTTTATTTATTTATTGCACTTTTTAGCAAATTTTATTTATTGTACTTTTTAATAATATCCTAAATTTAAATTTTTTAAGAGTTGATGCAAGTATTTTACTTATTCTTATGTTGTTCATTTATTTTTAATTAAGAGGTTAATTGTTTTCCTTTTTTTTTTTTTTTTTACTTTTGTAAAATGTCTATTCTATAAAATTAGGAATCCAAAAAATTATTCTAAAAACAAAAGATTTATGTGTCTAAAGTTCTTATGTGGTTAACTTTGATTTGCAAGTAAGCATAGAACTAATAAAGTACAAGTGTTTTTAATTACTTTTTTATGCGTGCTTTTTTAATTTCTTGATCTTGAAATTATAATCTAATTTTTGGGGGGTTCATATATTGGTGAATGGAAGAAAGGAGTGAAGAAAGAGATGCTCCAAGTTGCATTTAGAACCTGTTAAGAAATCGGGCTCCAATGGACCAAACATGCTTGGGCTTCAAATTTGGTGTGAGTGTCGGGCCAGCACCGAACGGGCTTGAACTTGAAACCACAGATCGGGCCTCCAAATTGATTTATTGGGCCTTCATCAAGGGCTTTCTCTCCATCAAAATGGCCTTAGCCATTTTAATGGTAACTCCTCCTTGATTATATGCCACTTTACTTCTTCTTATGTTTCGAATGTGGGATAGCTCCCGCTTCATGCTCCAACACACCCCCTCAAGTAAAACTGGGTTCTCCTTCTTCATATGGTCTATGGGCCTCTCTCTAAATCTCCAAGTCCAACCTCCTTTATTTGGGTTGATACTTGGGCTTTCCAATATTAATTTGGGCCTCGACTCGGGCCTCAACATCCACACGGGCCTCCAGGATCTTCTTGACCTGTTAGGGCACTCGTGGGCTCTGATACCATATTAAGAAATCGGTCTACAATGGACCGGACATGCTCGGGCTTCAAATTTGGTGTGAGTGTCGGGCTTGCACCGAACGGGCTTAAACTTGAAATCATCGATCGGGCCTCCAAAATGATTTATTAGTCCTCCAAAATGTCATTATCCTTAAAGATGTTGTTTTCTAAACTAGAAATATATAAATATAAATAAAACAATTTGGTAAAATTATGAAATTTAATTATTATGAGCATATCAAGTGGTCCTTGGTAGGGATGTGCTACCATTCCAAGCAAATTGATCCAAAAACTGAATGACTCAATATGGTAAAATTACATGTTGTAGATTCTAGCCTCTAGGGAAATTTCTGAAGAGAAAAATGTGTCTGTCTATGTCAATGATACATGGAGGATCACATCACATAATAAAGCAACTGCAGAACCCAGCATAAGTATGTCATATAGTAGTAGAGAACTAAATACTCCTACGAAGCTGAAGAAGCGGTGGTTGAATCAGAAGTGAGTGGGCATGACATGAGAGTAAAATACTAAGTATACAACTAGTAAAAACCTAAGTGTTTACTAAACAAGCAAAGCTAGTAAATTTGTTTACCTGAAATTTTACCTGTCACTCTAATTCTAGTTTTTTAGGATCTCCAGCATTTAGAGCATCTGATAGCTCCAGACTTGAGTGTGGAGGGTCCAAAATACAAATCCAGATTTGGTCCCATTTTTCATTGACACTACTTCTATTGTTTAAATGTATATATCAAGTGGACCTTAGTCTTGAAGAAAAGGACTTCTGTTCATTTATTTATAGTACTTTTTAGCAAATTCTATTTATTGTACTTTATAATAATATCCTAAATTTAATTTTTTTAAGAGTTGATGCAAGTATTTTACTTATTCTTATGTTGTTCATTTATTTTTAATTAAGAGGTTAATTTTTTTCTTTTTTTTTTTTGCTTTTGTAAAATGCCTATTCTATAAAATTAGGACTCTGAAAAATTATTCTAAAAACAAAAGATTTGTGTCTAAAGTTCTGCTATAGTTAACTTTGACTTGCATGTAAGCATAGAACTAATAAAGTACAAGTGTTTTTAATTACTTCTTTATACGTGCTTTTTAATTTCTTGATCTTGAAACTGTAATCTAATTTTTTAGGGGTTCATATATTGGTAAATGGAAGAAAAGAAAAAGAAGCTCCAAGTTTCATTTAGAACCTGTTAAGAAATCGGGCTCCAATGGACCGGACATGCTCGAACTTCAAATTTGGTGTGAGTGTCGGGCTTGAACTTGAAACCACCGATCAGGCCTCCAAAATGATTTATTGTGCCTTCATCAAGGGCTTGCTCTCCATCAAAATGGCCTTAGCGATTTTAATGGTAACTCCTTGATTATATGCCACTTTACTTCTTCTTATTTTTCCAATGTGGGATAGCTCCCACTTTATGCTCCAACACTCCCCCTCAAGTGTAACTGGGCTTTTCCTTCTTTGGACCAGTTTACACTTGCTTTATCAGGACTGATCTCAGTCTCTTAAATTTGCCTCGAGCTTTCAAACATCACTGGTCCAGACTTGGCCCTCTTTTTTAGCTCAGTGGTCTGGTCTCCTCCAATCTTCATATGGTCCATGGGCCTCTCTCTAAATCTCTAAGTCCAACCTCCTTTGTTTGGGTTGATACTTGAGCTTTCCAACATCAATTTGGGTCTCAACTTGGGCCTCAACATTCACACGGGCCTCCAGGATCTTCTTGGCTTGTTAGGGCACTCGTGGGCTCTGATACCATGTTAAGAAATCGGGCTCTAATGGACCGGACATGCTCAAGCTTCAAATTTGATCTGAGTGTCGGGACAACACCAAACGGGCTTGAACTTGAAACCACCGATCGAGCCTCCAAAATGATTTATTGGGCCTTCATCAAGGGCTTGCTCTCCATCAAAATGGCCTTAGCCATTTTAATGGTAACTCCTCCTTGATTATATGCCACTTTACTTCTTATTTTTCCAATATGGGATAGCTCCCACTTCATGCTCTAACACTCCCCCTCAAGTGCAACTGGGCTTCTCCTTCTTTGGACTAGTTGACACTTGCTTCATCAGGACTCATCTCAGTCTCTTAAATTTGCCCCGAGCTTTCAAACATCACTGGTCCAGACTTGGCCCTCTTTTTTTGGCT
>CATIWK010118170.1:0-19639 GCA_949634005.1 Mallotus japonicus
GTTAATTAAGTAGTCAGTACTATGTTAACATTGGGAAGGGAAGAATGCTGATCAAGATGGCAAAGGCATATATAGTGGGCCGCCCAAAGTTAATTAGAATCGAGGCAGCCAACCCAAGAGACATCCATAGCGTTACACAGAGAGTGAAATTGCTAGTCAAACTCGTGTTCCCAGAGAGTTAATCAGCTATCGTTTTATTTTAAAACATTACCCATATTTAATAATAATTGGTGCTAAGGGTGTGTTGGATGAGTTTTGTCATAGTTCAGGCCAAATTGTTAATGCCTCAGGTTTTTTGTTTTTGTATTTGTTTTTTTTTTAAAAAAAAAAAAAAGAATATGTCGTTAGAGAAATGATGGAAATGGCTAGAGCTTTGGGTTTCTCCTACATAAATAACTTGGGAAGATACTTGTGGTACTGGTGTTACGTAGTTGAATATCTAAATATCCTTAATAAAGTCGAGAATAGATTGACATCTCGCAGTGCTACTTCGTGCAATCTGTAATTGCATCTATGCTTATATACTTTATGCAAACAACAAAGTTTCCTACATCAATATGTGATAAAATTGAGCAGCCGTCGACAATTCATCCGGGGTAGCAGAATGCACTTGGTGACCTAGGAGGACCTGTGCCAACCTAGAACTAGAGCTGGTCTTGGCTTCAAGAAAATGCGAGAGATCAATATGGCGCTGCTAATGAAACTAGGATGGGGGCTTGATATCAAAATTTTGGGTTGAAGTTTTGTCAAAATATGGTGAGTCTTTCCAACCTCAGTCCTTTTGAAGAGGTCAGGTTCCAGTGTTATGGAAAGCTCTAGGGGAAGTGTGTGGAATCATGTTCAAGATGGTGTAAGATGGTCAGTTGGAGATGGAATATGCTTAGTTCCACCAGCTTGTGTGCTAGGTGTGCTGGTGATGTGGAAGATATCATGCATGTTCTTGAGGGATTGTTTTTATGGGAAACAAATTTGGAACAATTTAGTGCCAAACTCAATTCCTCCTAAGTTCTTTTCCATGAGTAAGAATGAGTGGTTTTTAGTTCGATTTAACCAATAAGATATTGACAGTACTCCTTCCTGGAGCTGTATCTTTGGGGGTAAATAGCCTCAAGTATAGGCTAAAGTGGCCATTCACCCCTTGAACTATTTTTCAATGTGCAATTAACCCCAAAATCAACTTTTTTGGCTATTTCACCCACAAAAATCCCAATTTTGGAAATTTAACCCAAATTTAGGAGAGTGACTTACACATCCTTCCTAAAGCAAGTGGAATATATTAACTACTAATAAAAATTATATCTTTCTTTTTTCTTTTTTTCCTATTAATAAAATAAATTTATCATGTTAATTTTTTTCTTTTTTTAACATCTTTCTTTTTTCTTTCTTTCTCTTAATAAAATAAATTTATTATGTTAATTTTTATAAAATATAATAATTGTTCATCTTTTTAACAAAACCATCAAGAAATATTTATTAAAAAGGAAAGAAAAAAATTACTCTTTAATCTCATGAATCTTCCATTTCTTCAAAAGAATTTTGATTTCAATCAAAAAACCATTTCTCATCAATCTTCCACCGTTCCAACGAATCCATTTCCAATGGCAACTGACAACAACACACCTGGTTCCTGATTCGAATCATCCACCACCATTATCACTGGTAATATTGCAGCTCCACAAAAGCACAAAATAGCACTGATCACTGGCATAACCAAATTAGATTTATCCCTCTAACTTAAAAAATAAATATATCAAAACCATTTAATACCATCGCCATCATCTGCTTGAGACCGTCACTGCCTCCAATCACCACCATCACCATCGCCGCCCACATCCACCACACCACCCCACCATTCTCAAATAAAATCTCAACTCAAACAAGAATTTGATATAGACAACAACCCAAACAAATTACCTATAATCATCATTAACATCACCATTATCAATAAAATCAAAACCACCACAACCACCTCCAACAACATAAAAAATCCAAAAATAAAAAACAACAAAGTCAATAAAATTAACAAGAAAAAATAGATGGAAGGTAATGGTTGAGATTGACAAAACTTTAGATGGGCAGTGGTAGAGGGATGCGATGGTTTTGTAAACATCAGTTCTGTAGGAGGAGGTAGCACTACTCGTGGGAGGCAATGATGGTATTTGGCTTGAGAGGAGAGGCAACACTGTTGTTGGGAGAAGAGAGGCATCGCTGTTCACTGGGAGAGACGAGGTAGTGGTGTTTTTTGGGAGAGAAGAAGCGGAGGCGGCGGTAATTGCAGGGAGAGGCGGCGACTACGGTTACTGAGCAATGACTTCTAATTTTTTCTAAACACCAATTATTAAAAACCAAATTATTGAGCTTTCCTTGTTTTATTTTTAAGGAGAGTGTACCACACTTTGCTTGTTTGATTAAAATTTGGGGTTAATTGCCAAAAATTGAAAAAATATGGGTTAAATAGCCAAAAAAAGTTAATTTGGGGTTAATTGCACATTGAAAAATAGTCCAGGGGGTGAATTGTCACTTTAGCCCTAAAGAAAACGGTGTTTGCGGAAATCACTGCGTCCAGCTATATATATAGTGTAGATTATTATGAATAGGCGTTTCACATCTATGCCAAACTGAATGAAAAGTATCCAAGGGCCAAGGGAAAAAATTATCATTTGAAACCTAATTGAAATTGAGTTGGCTGTTTCGCACAGTATCACTATCTGCTTAATTCTCTCAATTTTCAATGTTTAGCCGCGGTCGCCGTCATCTACTGGAGTCATCTATTCCATCACCATCGTTCCAGCGAGGCGGGGGAGGCAAAGGTCGAGGACGAGGTGGCGGAGGAGGAGGTAGAGGTGATAGGAGTGTCAGCGGAGGTGCTTTTTCATCATCCCAACGCAGCATTCCTATATCTGAGACTGAGGGAGTGAAACCATCACCATTGTTCCAGCGAGGCGGGGGAAGCAGAGCCCGAGGTCGAGGTCGAGGTGGCGGAGGAGGAGGTGGAGGTTGTAGGAGTGTCAGCGGAGGTGCTTCTTCATCATCCCAACAAAGCATTCCTATATCAGAGACTGAGTCCTCTAAGAAAGTTGCGGTAGTACTTTCATCTTTGGTCTCTTATTGTGATTTTCACACTTGGGTATACTCTATAGAGTTAGATGGAGCAGGAGGGACTAGAAGTAAAGCTATTCCCTTGGAGCCTGTAGTTTGCCTTGGTGATGGATTGCCATTATCCATGGCTTTTAGCATCAAAGGTTCTACCTTATTTATGTTTGGAGGAATTTATCCAGACAAAGATGAATGGGGATGGGAATCATGCATGTATACTTATCGACTCAAGCAGGCCCTCATCCAAAACCCTACCCGCCTTTTCCAAAACGAGCTTATGAAACAGGAACCAAATATGAAGGCCCCCAAGGTGGGCCCTAAGGCTGTAGTTGTGTGTGGAAAAATTTGTGTTTTTTCTCAGTTGCTTTCAGATGCTAACAAACCCAATTTTGAAGTTTATGATCCTACTACTTCTTCATGGTCTGAACTTCCTGAGCCTTTTGAATATTCCTCTCCTATTAAATTGTCCTCTCGTAGTCTAGAAGTTCAAGCTTGCCTTCAGAATTCCACTATTTATATTTTAAACTCTTCTGTTTTCTACGCCTTTGATTTTGATCCTTCTTCATCCTGCAAGACATGGAAACGTGTTTCTTTTGCTGACCCACCTCCACCCAACCAAATGGTAGGAATCGCTGTTGACAATTTTTACTTTGCGCCATATTTTGGATTTGATTTGACTGTTTCAAATGGAATTCTACATTCATTTCATCTTTTACATCCTGATGATTCTCGAAATTTCTTGGTGGCGGTTCGTGGAGATATAGATATAATATATTTGGGAAAAGGGACAGTTGGAGATCTCAGAATTTGTACCATTAGAGCTGGCTTCAAGGAAGATTCTTTTGGAGAGGATGGCCGGGTTCCTCATCTTCTATTGGATGTATTTCAGTGTTTTACATCTCAGTCTCGACAACTAAAGATAGTTAGGAAGAAACACTTTAGCTTTTCGTTAGCAAAAAATAAGTGCCATAGCATTGATTTTGCTGGAGCTTTCACCCTTTGAAGTTTTAAATCCAAGGCTCATTGACCAACCATTATTGTAGTCTCTTTATGGATTGGTGGATCGTTTTGTAGTATTTTTAGGGTTGTTGAACTTATGACTCTCTAAACTTAATGTTGCTTTTGTATGGGAGGCGGTTGAACTTTTTGTTTTTGATTATACGGAGATTAAATTCGTATAGGCTGAAATTGATCACAAATTAAGGAATATACTGATTCTTAGCCTTTTTTGATGCATTTCTTAATTTTTTTTTTTTGAATTTTAAATTTGTCTTTTGGTTTGATTGCTTTAAAATTAAAGAAAAAAAAAGTTACTAGAATTGGTTATTAGTGTGGCTTTTAGGGTATCAATTCTTGTATGTTCAAGTTTTGGAGCAGATTTTAATTCATGCTTCAGTTGGGCAAGAGTTGTAGTAGTTGAATTCAGAACCTGCATTGTCACTGCAGTAGTTGTATTTACCTGAAGTGGGCTTGTCTTAAGTCCTTCTATGTTCATTACAGGATACCTGTAGGTAGTGTTAACCCATTTAACCCACATTAGTGGTTTTCATTATATTTTAATTATGCTTGAGCTTGCTGCTGTTTTCTGCAATTTTAGGCATTATAATAATGACCTAAGCAATGATGTGTGCTTGTGCTGGGTTTCAAGAGAATGGCTAAGGATTGAACTACAGTCTTGATGACTTTGGTTGAGTTTTACACTAACTTTAGGATGTTATAAAGTACATCTTTGTTGCTGAAATTATGCAGTTCTAACTGCACAATTCAACCTTAAGTTTAGAAACCACATCCTCATTTGCTTTCAGTTTTGGATTTGAGCACATTAAGTATCTGCAGTTCCTGGTTGTGTTTCACTGCATCTTTTAGATCTTTAATCTCAGTGTTATTGCATTGATTTGTATCATGAGTTACATTGATTTGATTTCTAATTATGTAACATTATAAAATAAATATTTGATCACTGAGATACTGATTTAATGACACTTTATTTAAGTGGCTAGAGTTCTAGTGTTCTTTTCTTATGTTTTCCAAGTTAATATTTATTACTGTTGAATTTTATTAAATTTTATATGGTTATGTTTTATACGAATTATATGTTGTATCTTCTCATGAGAATGAAGTGATGTTTAGAAACTTAATTTAAGTTTCTTCAACCATGGCTTCTTCTCCATTTTTCTGGCCTGAAATAAGAAATAGGGAGTGGTAGCGGAGAGAGTACAGTATATTTGTGTATATCTTCCGAATAATGACACTGCATTTACAATTTTTTGAGTTATTTCATAGGCATCCGGGAAAAAAAATGATATATAAAGTTATTGCTGAGGTAAGATATGAACTTTGTTTCCTGAATCAATATGTTATTATATGTTTTAAAAGTAGCTGAGGTAAGATATAAAAATAGGACTTTCTGATTATCTTTTTGTGGATCTCCATGATAAAATAAAAATTGCAGAACTATCTGATTGCCATGCATACAGATTCTGTTAACTTTAATATTATACTGCTTGCGTGCTGTAACCTGTCATGTATTACATAATTCTCTAATTTCCTAATTGGGCATTCAGTTTTATGCTTGATAGTTGATTTGTGATGATGTGAAACATGAAACAGATATGGTCTAATCTAATTTTCTGAACAGGTGTCTTTATAGATTTATCGCTCCGTGTTTATTTGCAAGGTAGCTTTTATGGTAATTTATTGTTAATTTGTTATAATACCATCCAAAATTTGTGATCTCAGGCAGTTTCAGTCTTTTGTGAAGCTTGGATTCTAAATGTGTGTTCTATTTTGTATTATCATAATAACAAAAAGCAATAGATTTGATTGAACATTTCTAATTTTTTTTACCTTTTTTTTTTAATTTGTCTTCAAGGATCAAAATATGAAGGGAAATCAATGTCTCTCTCCATTTCTATCTGTGTGTGAGCTATATTATGAATAGTAGAGATTTTAGCATGCCTAGGTCTGAGTAAACATAACTGAACGAAAAAATTGCACCAGTTAATATTGGCGAAGAACCAATCTTCTTTGGAGTTACTACCACCAATTAAATAAACTAAGTCTCCATCAGGATATAGTTTAGGCATATGCATCTCATAATATTGCCTAAACCTTCCAATGAGACCCTTGAATCCAACATTATAACTAATGCTAATTGACATTATTAACTCTAAATATGATCAAGAGAAATCAAGCTAAAGCAATAGCTTGTCTCTTCCCCCTTGTGAATGTTGTAGTATGTAATGGAAATCAAGCTAAAGCAATAAGCTAAAGAAGGAAGAGCTAATGCTTGCTTGCCGGATCTTTGACCTTCATAATTATGAGCTCAATAAAGTAAATTGTGATGGCTGCTGGTACTGAGTGGGATCATTGACTGAAAATAAGAAAAAAATTGAAAAACTTCATAAAAACCCAACACACACAGCACACAATTCAAGACTTGCATGTAGACCCCCAGATCAGAAGATAAGGATCCAATAGCTGGTTGAATGCTTCCTGCCTATTAGGGTTTAGAGTTGAAGAAAAGTGAATGGATTCTGAAGAAGGAGGAGAAACGGAGGTTGAATTGGTTAGTACTTGTTAAGGATGGCGCAGTATTGGTTCTTCAATTGATTTTAGCATTTTTAGTTCCAATCTTCACCTTATTTTCACTCTCAATGTTGATAGGATTGTTAGGTGTTTTGTGTGCTCACTTCTTTGTCTCCTCTCCTATTTTTTTTCATTATCAGTGCACCATTCTCTCTAGCAGTAAGTCTTTTTTTTTTCTATTGATAAAATTTATTTTCTTGGGACTATCAGACAAATTATCTCAGCATTGACTAATTAGATTCAAATTCTTCCTTTTTTTTAATTAACTTGCGAAATTCCTGCTTGCAAGCAGACATTTTATCATCTTTGTCGCATTAATCTATTCAGGTTTATTGTGTATTTGTTGGAATTCTCAAGTACAATGTGAGTTTTTATCATTTGTTTAGCTGTGGATCTCAAGTCTTCAAAGGTCTGTGAACTTGGATTTTTGAAATATAAGCCATGCATGTTTCTTATGCTTTTGACTCCAGTAGATTTTGCTCTCATCATGATTACTATTGGGCATCCGTGTTTCAGGTGATTGCTTCCCCTTACAAATACAAATATTACATATATAGAAAAAATTTGAGCTTGTTTTTGCTTCTTCGTTAATCTTTTACCTTACTTCTAACTGCACCGCTCTGCACTTTATGCTTAAAGGGTCTCTTCCTTTCATGATTTTACAATACTTTTGAGCTATGACTATATTTACTCTATGTAGCACAAGAACTTCCAGGCTCATTATTAACTGACTGTTACGGAATATATGTGACTTATATATGCTGCGATGGCTTTTATGCACGAAAATAATTATCAGTATGCACTCTGGTTTATGTTTCTCAACTTCAGAGCTATCAAACTGATTTATAGCCATGATTATAATAATTTTGGAACCTTGGCAACAACAAAGGATGATTTGTTAGTATTTAAGAATCCATGCTAGCTAGCTACTGGGGTTAGATTTTGGGGCCTGTCGTAGTAGGAACGGGACTGTGATGGAGGAATTATATATGATAGTTCCTCATTGATAGCTTATGTGGAAATTATCATGCATACTGAAATCAGAGAGAATTGGAGAGCAAGAAATAATTATTCTTATTGCATTTCATTTTGAGAATATGGTACATATTTATATACTAATTTGTTTATGAAAGAAGGAAAGTAATCCTACCTACTAAGGAAAGTAATCCTAGCTAATTCAATCAAATATTTACAGCCCTAATTTATAGCCCATATTTACAACCCTAAATATTGTAATCTCCTATAATCTTGTAACACTCCCCCTTAAGATGGAGCATAGATATCGATTATGCTTAGCTTGCTACATACATATGTAAGAAACCTGATTTTCGTGAAGAGCTTTTGTAAAAATATCCGCTAGCTGTTCTTCAGTCTTCACATATGCTGTAGAAATCAAGTTCTGCTGTAGTTTTTCTCGAAAAAAATGACAATCGATCTCTATGTGTTTTGTTCGTTCATGAAAGACTGGATTTAAGGAAATATGGATAGCTGCTTGATTATCACACCATAGCTTTGCTGGAATTGAAACTTTAATGCCAACCTCAGTTAAAAGTTGAAAAATCCACATTACTTCGCACACAGACTGAGCCATTGCTCTATACTCTGATTCTGCACTAGATCGTGACACAATAGTTTGCTTCTTACTTTTCCATGAGATAAGATTTCCTGCAACAAAAACATAGTAACCAGTAGTTGACGTTCGATCAATTTTAGATCCTGCCCAATCTGCATCTGAGAAAAATTCAATGGTATTTTAACCATGATTTTGATATAGAATTCCTTGTCCTGGAGCTCCCTTTAGATAACATAGAATATGTTTCAAAGCCTCCTAATAATGAACCATAGGAGAGGCCATGAATTGACTGACAACACTCACTGGGTAGGCAACGTCTGGTCGAGTCACTGTAAGATATTTTAACTTCCCAACCAGTCTTCTATACTGTTTAGGGTTATTGAAAGCTTCACCTTCTCTTGTAAGTTACTGATTAGGAGTTATAGGAGTACTGCAAGGTTTTGCTCCAAGTTTTCTAGTTTCTGTCAACAAATCTATAGTGTATTTCCTCTGAGATAGAAAAATGCCCCCTTTACTCCTTGATACCTCAATGCCCAAGAAATACTTCAGCAATCCCAAATCGTTGGTGTTAAACTGGTCCTATAAAAAGACTTTTAAGGACAAAATGCTTTGGGTGTCACTTCCTGTGATAACAATATCGTCTACATAGACCACGAGTAGAATGATACCAGATACTGATTGCTTATAGAAGACTGTATTATCATATTTACTTTTATTCAGCCCAAACTTCTCTACTGCTTGATTGAATTTTCCAAACCAAGCACGTGGACTCTGTTTTAACCTATACAATGATTTACGAAGGTGACACACTTTCCCAGACTCCCCTTGAGCAATAAACCCAGGTGGTTGCTCCATATACACTTCTTCTTGAAGATACCCATGCAAGAAGGCATTTTTGACATCAAGCTGATAAAGGGGCCAATTATAAGTTGCTGCCAATGAAATGAAAAGGCGTATAGAGGTCAACTTCGCACCACAGGGGAAAAATGTCAGAGTAGTCTATACCATATGTTTGTGCACACCCTTTAGCAACCAGTCTAGCTTTTAGACGTGCCACTGAGCCATTAGAATGAAATTTAACTGTAAATATCCATTTGCACCCAACAGCTTTCTTTCTAACAGGTAAGTCTACTAATTCCCAAGTACCATTTGTAGTTAAGGTATTCATCTTGTCGAGCATAGCATTTCACCAACCAGGATGAGATAATGCTTGGTGAATAGACTTTGGAATTTCCACAGAGTCAAAAGAAACTATAAAGGAACACGAAGCAGGAGACAACCAGTCATAGGTAACAAAAGAAGAAATGGGATAAGTGCATTGACATTTACGAAGAGCAATAGGGAGATTATCGCTTTGTGGTGGATCTGATGACGAAGAAACTGGTGTTGGACTAGTCACAGGAGGTCGTCGGAAATAAACTTGGATAACAGGTGGCTTTGATGGAAGGACCACACTGTTAGATTCTTTATAGGTAATATGATATGCTAGGAGATCATCATCCTCCTAGGAACATACAGGAGTGGATGTGACAGGAAAGAAAGGCATATGTTCAAAGAAGGTAACATCCACTGATACTAGGTACCTGTTCAAATCTGGAGAAAAACACCTATAACCCCTTTGAAGTCGAGAATATCACAAGAAAACACATTTGACTGACTTAGGATCCAATTTGGAAACATGTGGTCGAACATCACGAATAAAATAAGAACAACAAAAAATGTGTGGTTCTATTGGGAATACAGAATTCTTAGGAAACAAAATTTTATATGGAATCTGATAATGAAGGACAGTAGATGGCATGCGATTGATCAGGAAACAAGCTGTTGACACAGCATCATCCCAAAACAGCATAGGAACGTTCATTTAAAAAAGAAGAGCCCTAGCAGTTTCAAGGAGGCGTTGATTTTTTCTTTCTGCCACCCCATTTTGAGATGGTGTGTCGACATAGGATGATAGATGAAGAATCCCATTTTGAATCATATAAATCTGAAAAGATTATGAAAAATATTCTTTGGCATTGTCACTGCGTAATATTTGTACAGGCATATTGAACTGAGTTTTGATTTCAACATAGAAAGTTTGAAAATAAGAAAATAATTTAGAACAAGATTTCATTAAATACAGCCAAGTCATACGAGAGAAATCATCAATAAAGGTAACAAAATATTGAAATCCAGTTTTAGAAACAATAGGACAAGGACCCCAAACATTAGAATGAACTAACTCAAAAGCATGACTAACTATTTTATTGACTTTAGGAACAGACGGCAAACGACGATGTTTTGCAAATTGACAAGATTCACAATCTAAAGATGAAACAATATGAAATTGAAGACACAATTTATGTAACAAAGGTAGAGATGGATGTCCAATCGAAAGTGAGCACCAAAGGGAGAGAGAGCACTAGAACAGACAATGGATCGAGGTACCTGGTTATCCAATACATATAGACCTCTTGATTCTCATCCTTCACCAATAATTTTCTTCGTAATAAGATCCTGAAACAAAAAATTATAAAAAAAATGATACACAGTAATTAAGTGTACGAGTGAGTTTGCCAACAGACATTAAATTAAAAGAAAAATTTGGTAGGCTTACGACAGATGATAGAGAAAGTGTTTGTGTGGGATTTATGGTGCCAGACCCAAGAATGGAAGAGGTAGAACCATTGGCTAATGTGACAGACGAAGGTGAGGTGTAAGACGTAAAAGTGGAAAAAAAAACTAGGATTACCTGTCATATGATCTGTGGCACCTAAGTCAATCACCCATTGAGATGAAGATGAAAGAAGGCAGGTATCAGTTTTACTTGAGTCAGCAATAGCTGTGATGGGCTGAGATGAAGCCTTTAATGCATCTTGATACTGGGTAAATTTAGCATATTCATTTGCAGAGATTGTAACAGTCTGATATGAAAATATCATTACTAGTTGCAACATGAGCTGATTTAAATCCAAAAGATATTTGATTTGACTGTTGTAGTTTCTGGCAATTACACTTAGTGTGACCAGATTCATTACAAAAATAGCAGACTACCTCCTTCCATATCGTCCACTACCACTGCATCCACTGTTTCCTCCTCTACTGTTGTGATAAGATCAGGTTCGACCAAAGGTTCCACTGTTCTAACTGATAAGTGCACTAGATGGTTGCACTGATGAAACAAGAGCACTAGGGGTACCAATATCGGTACGAAGTATTCTGGTAGATGCTTCCTTTAATAAGGAAATCCTAGCACTGGCTAGAATTTGTAATTTAGCATTGTCAAATTGTGAGTTGAGTCCAACAAGAAAACTCATGATTGCCATTTGCTCTCGTTGAGCTTGCTGAGTTTTGATATTAGCACTAAAGGGTAACAAAACATTCAATTCTTTATAAATGCATTTAAATTTCATGAAATAGGCCTAAAGAGACAAATCTTATTGCTCAGCCCGATAAAACCCCTTGCACATATCATAAATCTGAGAAATATTCTCTTTGCCAAAGTACAAAAAAGCTAAATAATCCATCAATTCTTTCACATGTTCACAATGTGTGACAAGACCAACTATCTCAGCATCAATAGAATTATGAATTTGTAAAAATAATGGAGCATTAATTTTCAACCATTCAGATTGTGTATTATCAGTGGGTGGATCCTCAACTAAATGGTTATCTTTCGAAATATTACGTAGATAGAGTTTAATAGTCTTGCACTAATCCAAATAGTTTGTTCTATCCAATTTGTTTGTTCTATCCAATTTGTGTTTAGAGATTTTGGACAGTATAGGGAGGACACTAGGCATAGTTAAATTCTTTTGTTCAGCCATTATATCAACCAGAAATAATATCAGACTAACACTAAAGTGAACCTTCTTTTTTTGAGAAAATATACCACTGGATGAAGAGTAAAAATTAAACAAAAAATAGAGGCAAGGTGCAAGTCAACCACTACCCACATAGGTATGCTCAGGAGAATAAGTCGACTCAGAAAATACCAGCTGGTCAAGAAAAGGCGGCTATCCAGAGTTGGGAACTGGTGGATCTTTAAGACAAAGTGGTTGTCGGCTCTGACACTGTCTGCTCACTGGGGCAAACCTTGCTGGACACTCGGACACCGTATGCTCACTGGGGCAGACCTGAAAATGCAACTTGCTCACTAGGGTAGACCTGTAACCTTCTGCACACTTAGGCAGATGAAAGAGCCTTATTGATCAGGCTCTGATATTTACAGCCATGATTTACAGCCCTGATTTATAGCCCTAAATATTGTAATCTCCTATAATCTTGTAACACATATAAACACTTGGATAGTCTATTCCAGAATTATCTATCTTTAAAAATGGTTGTCCTGTTAGCCTTTTGTTTTTCTATAGTTCTATGATCTTCCATGCAACTGTTTAATTTCTGGCCTGCTTTTTGTTTATTTAGAGACCAAATACTTAGAGCATTTGTTGTCCATGGATGGGTATATTATAGTCTGACGTAGTAGAAGCTTAGTAATTAGGGATAACTATTAAAACTCTTTTGATTCACAATGAATGCCAGAGAATTAATGTTCTATAACTTATTGATTTATGAAAAATACCAGGAAATAGGCATCCAAGAATTCGTTAATTCACAAAAGAATACCAAAAATTGGGAAAGAAATAGAAATTCAATTATCAATTCAACAAAAATTGATCGAACAACCCAAAAAATGACAAATAAATATTGTCCAAGAAAAACCCTAAATGAAAAGGGCAAAAAAAAAAGGACAAATGGTCACCTAGACCCTTCAACTTGTATACTCGGATCACATAAGTCGATTTTGAACTTTTTCAATAAAATAACCCTAAAACTTGTATTATCAGGCCTATTAAATCCAAATTTCCAATCTGCCTCGCGCATGTCCTTCACTTGCACAAAACAAACTAAAATAATAAAGTACAACATTTTTTAATAATATTTATTTTTATTATTTTTATTCAAGTCTTCTTAAAAAGTATTTTTTTTTACCGTCAATCATTGAAACTCATCGCCTCCAAACCCTCTCCCCTTCCCCCAAGTCATGGCCGCTGCTACCTCTCCATCATCAATGGCCACCACCTCTCCATCAACATCCACAACCGTCTCTCCAAGTAGCCTGTATGAAACATGTTGCCCATGTCCTCCAATGATGGGAGTGATATCTGAATGTGTGCCGCAACTTTTTACTATAGAGGCGTATGAATTGGTTGGCAACAAACTTTAAATCTTCAGCTCTCAATGTAAAAGCCTCAACTTTATTTAAAGCTCTGACTATTCTGGTTGAAGAAGGAAAATTGAGTGATGATTTTGGATGCAAAGCCCATGACAGTAGCTCCTCTCCACAAAAATCTCCAGGCTTCAATCTAATCAACTTGAAGAGACCAGTGCGGCCTCCATTGGTGGTAGAACTCTCCAGTCTACCTCTGATAATAAAAAGCATTTCTGTTACAGGGTCACCTTCACGGATAATATAGGTGCCTCCAATGCTCAAAGAAGAAACAAGATGACTCTGCTCATGATGTTCCTATCAATATTGAGCCAACTTGAGTCCCTATCCTCAACATCCAGAATCGACACCCAAATTAAGCAGAGGATTGCATAACCTGCATTTGGGCGAGTAAAACTCAAGCACTGTAGCCTCTTTCCCACTTGTTAGTGTAGAAGTAAATGCTCTCTGCTCTGCCTTTGCTTGCTCATCAGAAGTCAATGCCTTGAATGACTTGAAACTATTGTTTTCGCTCGTTCTGGGATTAAAGTTACTGACCCAAGAATTAGAAAGTGTGTTAAATGAATTGAAAGTAATTAATCCAAGAGTTTGCATAGATTTGAATATCCAAGGAGCCTCAAAAGAACAATGAACATAGATTTGTTCAACATGCCATGGCCATTTCAAGGAAAATAACTAAAACAAATTTTCTGTTTGATTTCCTGCAAATTTTAAAAACATGAATCTCCATCTCCAGTAAGGCGAGCACATGGTGGGTTTTATGTATTCCTACTCTGGCGAGAATCTACACAAAAAAACTCAATTGCCGACCGATGAACTACAAGCAAACTCTGGATGCGCTGAAACATTCCAAGATTCTCAAGGATCACGTGGTAGCAGCGGCAGCGCAAGAAGTACCAAAACATTATCGTTTCTGCAGTGGTGATATCATTGCTTTGCCTGCTACTAGAGTTGCTCATTGAAAACACAAGAAACATTTATTAACTCCTCATAGCCAACTCCCCTTATGAGATTGAAGCAGTAACCACCAGATGCGGTAGCGATGATGGCGGTGGAGGTGAGGGTTTTGGTTTGAGGACTATCAAAATAGGAAGTGGCGAGAGAGAGAGAGTAGTTTTTTCTTAAAATGGTTCAATTAATCTAAATTGTTTTGAATATTTTATATTTAATTTAGGTTAAAAATATTAATAAAATATTTAGTATAATATTTAACTCTATTTTCACTTAGTTTGGATTATACGCGCGAGGCAGATTGGAAATTTGGATTTAATAGGTCTGATAATACAATTTTATAATTATTTTTTTGAAAAAGTTCAAAATTGACCTATGTGGTCCGAGTATACAAGTTGAAGGACCTGGATGACCATTTGTCCAAAAAAAAAAACACAATAAAAACGAACATAAACTTCAAAGCTAATTTTGTGGCCTTAAAACTGGCCCATTATAGGTATATAACAAATATAGGTATCTGAATCAGCTTCGTTTTGATATATTATAGGCCTTGTGGTTAAATCAGACCTGAAAGTTAGAGCCTCTAGAAGCTTAACTGCGCACTCTGCTCCTATCGAATTCATCCATAAATCGAAAAGCAATATGTTCTGCATCATAGTCCGTATGTGATTGAAGAATGATTGTATTTGTAGGTTATTTACCTTTTTTTATTACTTATCCATCCAGATGATTGTATCTTCTGATATGTAACTATCTATTTTGTTTCTCAAAATCACAGATACCATTCTTTGGGAATTTGTAGAGGATTAAGTGAGGCCATCCGTTTGAATTACAGGACTAAAATTGGTGATGCATGTTTGACCAAAGATATATTCAAGATAGGGGTTGTAATTAGCAAAGCTTCTTATGAATCTCATCTCAATCGTGTCTAGAAAAAGGATACAACTTTCATGTCTTTGTGCTTTTTTTTTTGGGAAAAAAACTTGATGCATTTAGATAAAATGCAATGCATATTAGTGGGCTGCTACACATGTTGATGGTCAATTCTCTTTATAGTCAAGTTTTTGCTCAAGTTTCCAATCATGAACTTACTGTTTTCTATTTGTCTCCTTTTCAGGTCAATAAAACTTATGACTGTTTGCTCACATTTTGAATTTTTTTTTTTGTCAAGCAAAAGATCCATCTGCTTTTAAGATGCTTAAACGCTATGTTATTATGTGAGTGAAGTGGTTTTTCTCTCAAAATCATTGTTTCTTTATTAAAAATACATGGCTTCTGGTTACCTTTTTTATTGGTAGTCAATAATTACTTATTTGTGCTTAGTAAATAAGGGAAAAAGAAAAGAAAATGATGTGTTGTTAGCGTCTTTATTTATGCTATATCCTGTGTGTGCATCAAGGAAAATTTCTTTCCAACAAAATTATTTTTGGACATTATCTTTTGTCTTCTCGTTCGCTTTACCTCTAGTAAGACTTTTGATCAATCTCATTGAGTTAAATATGGTTTTTGTATGTTGTAAATCTTTGACAGATTAGTCATCTTTAGTTAGTTTATTCTCCAAACTCTATTTAGAAAAACTTTTTGTTTATGCTCTTGCTCCTTTTTTTCCTTTCTGCTGGGGTTTTGCTTTCAATGAGTAAGCACAAAAAAAAAAAAGGGATATTGCAAGTGCAATGGATTTATATGGACAACTGTGCTGCAGTTTATATCATAAGGTTTGTTGTTTGTGTGATACTGCCTTAAGGTTAAATCTAGTAGGAACAATAGGTATTTGGAGACAAAGAAGATTAGGTTCGGAGACAAAAAGGGTCAACACAGTTAAGAAAGAAGTTGCAGGAACTTCTAGACATCATCATTGTTGAAGGTCTAAGGGTTGAATTGATTATTTGGATTATCAGTATAGGTTTAAGCTCATGCTACTGTGGTTTAGAGAAACGGAAAACAACTGATGTCAGTTCTTGTAGAGGTTGGGGATTTTTGAAATATAATACTGTTTTTAAGTTAACATAATATGTGTTGACTCCTGGAGTTTTGGAAAAGGACAGTTGTAATTGAGCCTTGATGGGTTATAGGGGTATGTTTAGTTGTGGAAGTCAGTTTACTGTTTCCATTTTCAGTTTTATTCTCTATTTCAATACTATTTTTTTCTTTCATCTCAAAAACAGAAACTTGGAAAACATTTTCATTTTTTTTATAAGCAATAATTTAATTAATTAACAAGATGAGGGGAAAAACCACTTGAGCAAAGCTCAAGTGATGAAAAAACCCCTCCTTAGACTAAGCAGAGGAAGAATACAGGTCTGTACAAAACAACCAAACCAAAAGACAAACGAAACCTACACAATAGAAAAGAAAACCACACAAAATAGAGAAAACAAGACAAACCAATCCAAGATTAAGAACGTAGAAAATAACTAAAAAACCAAAAATAGAAAAGAATGCAGCCCGCACTCTTGCCACAAGATTAAGACAACCCAAAGAAGAAAACATGAACTGAAGCTGAAGCAAGCACCCAACACCAATCAATAGAACAATTAATGCCCTTGACGCCTGTGAGCTACTTTAGAGCAAGATAAAATGCAATTAGAAGATTGCAAAAGATCAGAAGCTGAAATACGAATAAGAGGCGAATAAACAGAACACCAAGCTGAAACACATAAGAAAATTAACTTATGAAGTCTAAGGTCTGAAACAGATTGACCCTCAAAAATCACCTCATTACGATTGTAACTAGATTGACCAAACAATGGCATAGAAAAGATAGATCCAAAAACGTTTCTACACATAACCAATGGCATAACTCTTCCACTGTTGAAATAGCAGTATAAGATTAGAAGGAACCACCAGCTGAATCCCCCATATTTACAAAAAAAAAAGACCACACTAACCAACTGAAATGACAATGTAATAAGATATAATCTGTTGTCTTGCCAAACCGTCCACAAAAAACACAAGTATTTACTTCCTATAGGACATAAACCAATAGAAAATAAATATTCCTCAGTGCAAAGCTTGTCCAATAAAACAAACCATAAGAAAAGCTCAGTCTTTGCCGATGATAAATTCAACCAAATATCAGGAAAAATCACTTGATCAAAATATGCAATAAGCCTCATAACCTTCTTATATAGGCAGTTAACCGAGAAATTCTTACTAGACGAAGAAGACCAAACAACTTTGTCCTTCTTCACCAATGAGAGAGACACTTGATTGAGGATAGTAAGCATGGAAAGATAATCTTGAACGTCAACAACATTAAGATCACGAATCCAATTAAATTTCCACATCTAGCCATCATCATGATATTCACCAAAATTGCTAACAAAATTCCAAGGCTGTTAAGACTGAAAGTAGAATACTCTATTTGTAGCTTTCAAGCTTATCTTATTCATTAACTCAAAGGAGGCTTTTATAGAGTACAAATAGAAATAATAGCAAATGCATCCACGATTCACACTACTTTATCGTGGCTAAGATTAAGGAAGAATAAATCAAAAATCTAAACTACACCCCACAAAGCATGGCTTATTTCAACAGAAGAATAAAAAACATGAAAATAAGCATTTAAGGCTTAATCAACTAGTAACCAAGTTTCCTAACAATTCCTCCCTTAAACAGATATGTAAACATACAGTCAGTTTAATTCTTGAACACTACACACACCGAGTTGCTCTTTCATCTTCAAGAACAATTCTAACTTCAAAGGTTTTATCATAATGTCAGCCAATTGATCCTTTGAGCCATAATGCACCAACTCCACTACTCCATCATTAGCTAAGTCTCGAAGAAAATGAAATCGAACATCAATATACTTACTTTTACCATGTATAACAGGATTCTTCAAAAGTTTAATCGTTGAGTTGTTATCGTATAATATAGTGTACTTACATTGCTTAAGTCCAAGTTTCCCAATAACTCGTTTCATCCACATGCTTTGACAAGCGGATGCAACAATAGCAATGAACTCTGGTTCGGTGGTGAAAAGCGACACAACTGGCTGCTTCTTGGAACTCCATGCTAAAGCTCCAAAACTCATTTTAAAAACATACCCCGAAGTATACTACAAGAAAAATGGATTTTAACTAAAGTAAATACTCTCGTTACAAATTCAATTCCTCTCGTTAAAGATCTATAATGACAGGAAACTTCCCGTCGTGGCCCGTCGTTAGAGCTTCTCCCGTTAAAAGTAAATAGCGACAGGAAGAAAATTCTCGTCGTTATAAAATTAATGATGGGTCAAAATCCCATCGTTAAAAATAATATACAACTATAAAAATTACCGTCGTTAAAATTATATGCTTTCATTTTTAAACCATCACATTAACCATAAAACTCTCCTTATTGTAACTATGTTTTTCATTAAAAATTATTATAAAAATTCCAATTATTATATTAATGCATTTTAAACACTACAAATACATAAAAAAAAAACAAAAAACAAAATAAAACAAAACATTTATAATAACTGAAAAAATTCTCACTATTATTATTCAACAAAGGAATATAAAGTACATTAATATGATAATGTATACAATAGTCACCCAAAAACATAAAAAAAAATTGCTAAGTTACATACCATCCTTGATCATCAAAAATACAAAAAACACTAGTGTAGTGTCTATCTATTATCATATTGTTACTGACATATTTCCAAGAAGGTTACCAAGAAGTCACAAGAAGCTGCAGAATGTGAATCCAAGAAAAGGTGGAGGCTATTGCAAAGAGTTACAGTCAATCCAATTTAAGTTGTGATTCCAAGAAGCTGGATCAAGTAGCAAAACATGGTACTAATAGCAACTCGTTTTCACCAAAGGGATCTGGATATACCAAAATCACAAAAAAATATGATTGTAAATCCTCATTTTGATCCCAAAAGTATGGATTCATTAACCAAGGCTGTAGGCAATGCTAGTAATAATCACCATCCAGGTCCTAGTCCATTGGCACCTTCAATTACTAAGTTCCAAACAACTTCACCACCACTGGGTGCAAATGCCAAGATGAACTACGTCCTCAGCACTAGTCGTAGTTGTCGTAGCGATAGCTTAGAAAGCACCAATGCACCACTTAAGCCTCATACAATTTTATGGATAGTAGTAACTTCCACTTAATGATCAAGAAGTACAGAATACTAGATAGCTCCGAGGTACTGAGAATGAAAAGAATAAGTAAAAGAAAAAGAATAAATAAAATATAGAATGAAGTACTTACCTGCT
>CATIWK010118182.1:0-19471 GCA_949634005.1 Mallotus japonicus
CATGATCAATATTTAAAATAAGTGAAATTTTTAGGGGTTTTTAGTGAATGATAAATAAGTCCAATATTTAAAATAAGTGCAATTTTAAAATAAGGGAAATGAATGATGAATGTGTTTAGGTTGTTTAGTTTTAGGGTTGTCTAGTTTTAGGATTTTTTAGTGAATGATGAATGACTAGATTACCCTTAAAATTATACTATATTACACGGGTTGTAAACGGGTTGAACGGGTTTCGCGTGTCAACCCGTAACACGACCTATTTAAATCGTGTCATAAACGGGTCAACCCGTTTATGACACTAACCCGTTTAATCTCAACCCATACCCGTTTATTTCGCGTGTCATGTTTGCGTGTCGTGACCCATTTTGACACCTCTAAACAAAATCCAGCGATGGGGAACACCTATAACCCTAGTTGAAGGAACCATTCAAAATTTTCATGGAGTAATAAGGGCAATAATCAGTGGAGACCTTATAGACCACAAGTTTTTACAAGGAATAATGGTCAGCAACATCAAGGGCAATCTTAGTTCCAACAAGAGAAAGCTTTTTTTTCTTCATCAATAGCTTCTCTAGAAAGCAAAATGTATAAATTCATGGACATGATGATAACCAAGATGAATCAACAAGATGAGACTACTAAAAGACTAGAGGGGAGGTTTGAACAAATGCATCAAGATACTCAGTTAATGTTCAGAAATCATTCTTCTTCAATTTATAATTTGGAGGTAAAAGTGGTCAGTTAGCTAATTCTCTATCTTTAATAAATCAAGGGACACTTTCTAGTAATATTGAAAAGAATCCTAAGAAGCAGTTGAAGGCAATTACGTTGAGGAGTGGCACATAATTGCAACCGCCTAAGAAGAGTACACCTACACCTATTGGAGAAGAAGAAAAAGACACAGAGAAAGAAAAAGAACAAGTGGAAGTACAGGTTGAAGAGGAAGGGAAGGAGCAGAACATTAGTAGAAAGAAATAATCGACACCACCACCTAAGCCTTTTGAACCCCTAGTTTTATTTCCATAGAGGCTAAGAAAGAAAGAGTATGATCAGCAATTTGCAAAATTTCTAGAGATGTTCAGGAAGCTACATATCAATATACCTTTGATTGAAGCAATAACTCATATGCCCAAATATGCTAAATTCTTGAAGGAGCTCATTTCCAGCAAAAATAAATTGTAAGATTTTGAGACTATCACTCTTAATAAAGAGTGTAGTGCTATCATTTCAAGCAAGCTTCCTCTAAAGCATAGACATCTAGGGAGTCCTACTATACCTTGCTTTTTTGGTAGTTTAAATTTTCAAAAAGCCTTCTGTGATTCAAGTGCTTCTATTAATTTGATGCCTTTATCTATTTACAGGAAACTTGGAATATATGACGTAAAAGCTACAAACATATGCTTACAGCTTGCAGATAGGACAATCAAGAAACCTGAAGGAATAGTAGAGGATGTATTGGTAAAAGCAGGGAAATTTATCTTTCTAGTTGATTTTATTGTGCTAGATTTTGAGGAAGATGAATATATGCCATTGATTTTGGGTATGCCTTTCATGTACACTGCCAAAGAAATCATTGATGTCTTTGAAGGTACTCTTACATTGAGAGTGGGTGAAGATAGTTGTAAGTTTAATGTTTACCAAAGTATGAAACACCCACTTGAATATGATAATTACGTGTGTATTAATGTGGTTGATGATATTGTAAATAAAGTCCAACGAGGGAGGTTGGTAAAATCTTGTGAGTTAGAGGAATTAGAGAACTGTTTGCAGGTACAAACTTCAAAAAATGAGACATTTAAACACTCAACCCAAATGTAAAAAATTGAATTACCTCTAAATACAAAACCTATTCCTCCTTCTATTAAGAAACCACCTTAGTTAGAATTAAAACCTTTACCACCTCATTTGAGATACACTTATTTAGGTGCGAATCAAATATTACCTGTCATCATTTTATCCAAATTGAGTGAGGAATAAAAGAGTGCATTAGTGCAATTGTTGAAAAAGAGAGTGCAAGCTTTGGGGTGGCAAATTTTAGATATTAAGGGTATAAGTCCTTCATATTATATGCACAAAATACTTATAGAGGATGGGCATAAAACCACCATTGAGAGGCAGAGGAGACTAAACGCAAACATGCAGGAAGTAGTTAAGAAGGAGGCGCTTAAGTTATTTAATGCATAGATTATATACCCTATTTTAGACAGTTCATAGGTCAGCCCTATTCAATATGTACCAAAGATGGGTGGCATGATAATAGTAGAAAATAAGGGGGGAGATTTAAGAGCAATAAGGCTTGGTGTAAAAGGGTAAGTCCTGTTTCAATAATTTGTCGATGATGACATTTAGTGATGCTGCTGTGTTGCGGTGGGTAAGGAGGAGTCATGAGATGAGTGATCCCATTTTTTTTTTTTAAAAAAAGTTTTGAAGAAATGAATTTACTGCCTCTACCAGAGAAAATGGTGACAATTAATTTTTTGAAATGATTTTTAACTATAGCTTTGAATTTTTGGAATAAATAAGGAATATATGATTTTTTCTTAGGGGGATAGATACATATGTATTTGATGTAATGATCCACAAAATTAAAATTATTTGAATCCATCAATAGAAGTGACATAAGCATGTCCCCAAATATTTATGTAAACGAGATCTAATGGATTATTATGTTTTAACAAAGAAATATGAAATGGGAGTTTATGACTTTTATTGCATTAATATGAGTTATAAAATAAAACTTTATATGATTTAGAAGATACTAGAAGTAGATTGAACTTAATTAAAGACTCAAGAATAGTAGAAGAAGGATGATCTAGTCTTTTATGCCAATCAATCATGGAAGTCTTTATACTAACAACAACTTTGCAAGGAGGTGAAGAGCTTGGCCATACATAAACATCATCTTTATTTCACCCTTTGGTGAGAAAATTAAGGGATGAAGATCCCTTCATTAGTAGGTCAACTAGAGCCAATTAGAATCAATTTAAAACCTTGATTGGCTCTTGTACATACCAAAAATAGCAATACTAGGGCTGTTATAAATTGCCACTGTATGGTAAACGAAAGTGTGAATTATAAAACAAAATAAATTATTTCTTCATTCTTTCTTGTCTCAAAGTATCAGTTTGCATTATAAAATACATGTTTGATTTTTTTGAGGTCAAAGAAAAATAGAAATACCTAAATAAATTAGATTATTAAGTTGATTTCTATGTCACATTCTTGACTTTGATTCTATAAAAATTTTAGTCCATTTGTAAAATTTTCTATGCTCACTGATATAAAAATAAAATGCTTTGTCCATAAACATAAAAATGATTTAAATGCAGTATTTGTGATTTGACAGCAATAAACATTTTCTCTGCATTGTGTTCCATTTCGTTAAATTCAGATAAGTTGGGAACTTCATGGACTTGGAATTTTTATATGGTTTTATTGTGTACCAACTATATTAATCTATACCAGTGCTGAAATTTGAATTAATTAGTTCTCAATTTAGATGATATTTGTTGGGGAGTATAAAAAAAATATACAAATAAAAAATTGTTGGTCTTTTGATTGTAACTAATTGAATCCTTTTATTATATTTCTGCTCTTGTGTATTGTTGTTGGTATGCTAATTTTTAAAACTTACATCTATTTGCAAATTATAGTTCTTGCTTTTTCTCACACTGGCCTTGCTTTTTAGGCAAGATTCTGTTATACTCAGAAATTTATCATCAATCTATTTCGGATCCATTCATCTTTTGGCTTGAACTATGCTATTGGACTATTTTGGTGGTGCAATTTCATTTGGGGTTCTTTTATTTCATGTCTCTTCCATTCCCTTGATCCATCTTGGTGATTATGTTAGCTAAATTTATGGATTTAGAAGAACTTGGAAATTGGAGTCTTGAAGTGGAAGCATATGAGGTGATCTTTATTTGGAAAAATGGAGTTCTTGAAACTTGGGTCAGATCTTGATTCATTTCAAGGTGATGGGACAATATAAGGTGGGTTTTATATCCCTCTTTGGACATATACCAATTTCATTGTATTCCTTTTCTTATGTGCCTTCTATGAATTTTTAGTTTTGTGCCATCATAATACTGAAAAATAAGGGTGTTTAATTTTTGTATATGTGGATACACTTATGTGAAAAATAATTCATTTAACTTCAGCTAAAGTAGAATAAGTATGGCTACTAACCGATTGCTTTAAGAAATTTGTCTTTACAAGTGCTAATATAAAGAGGATATAAATTCATTTATATTGAAAAATGACATAATTAAATTAGTTTTAATCTAGCACCAGTGATTCAGTACCCACCATGAACACATCTAGCTCAAAAGTGCCCATTGAGTTGTACAAATGCCCTTTCCAAGTTGGCATCCAACTCAAAATGACATAATTAAATCTACTTGTACTTAGTAGGCTTAAAATATATATTTGCATGTTGTACAACACCACCTTATTTTCAGAGGATGTGTTCACCATTCTTATTAATAACGAGTTCAGCTTCGTCTCAATTTTTCTACATGATTATCTATTTATCAGAAAAACTCGAAGTAGCTACAATGGCTTAATAATGTATGTTTATATTATCAAATGTCAAACTGCGAGCATAATTTTAATGTATGCATCATGATCATGTCATATTATTGACATTTTGGTTTGAAGTCTCTCATCTTTTTATCTCGGCAAACATAATTTATTATAAAAAAAGTGAGAAGTTTTTTGGTTTTCTGCAGATTACATGCTCCAACAATTTTTTTTTTGACAAGGTTGATAGCATTAGATCTGTTAGAATGAAATCTAGAAGTGGGGAGGTGATAGTGCAGAAACAATAACAAAAGGAAATCTGTGGAAGATGAGATTTCATCAAATTTGTAGTAGATAATTTCTCTTAAATCTGTAGTACGAGTCATTTTTGATAGCATATTTTCTCTTAAATTATATAATTTATCTTCTCATATCCCTATTTTGTGTACATGATTCTCTTCTTATTCTATTATATAGCAAATTCTATATAATAATAAATTGTCATACTATTTTACTACTATGACATTATATTCCATACTATTAACTAACAATTTTATGTAACAACCATATACGAGTACAAATGTATACAATGTAAAAATATCTCCAATATTAAATATAAATTTAAAAATTTTGCGTGGGTAAATACGCTAGTTAATATTAATATTTATGAGATGTATTATTTGTTAGATTGAGATATTATGCTATTTATATATTAATTTAAATTTACATTACTTAATATTAATAGTTATTTATTACTTTAAATTTGCATTATTTAATATTAATGTTTATATATTACTTTAAAATAGAAAATATTACTTAATCTTATATTTATCTAACAAATTTATTATTTGCTAAATATTTAATTAGTATTGTATAACATTTACTTATTATAATATTAATGTTAATTTACACAAAAAAAATATATATTATCATGAGTACATAATATTATCATATATAATATTTTATTTTAATTACTACTAATTTAATTAGTATTGTCTTTGTTTATATAATATTGACTTACTAAATTAAATTCTATTTATTGAATATTAATATTTAAATTAAATTACACCTATTTAATACCACCTAATATAACGAGCCTATAAACGAGCCTGTAAATGAGCTTATAAATGAGCATGTACGAGCCTACAAACGAGCCTATAAACGAGTCTACAAAGCTTGCAAACGAGCCTGTTCGCGAGCTTTAATGAGCCGAAGTTAAGGAAGCTCAGGTTCGTAGGCTCATTTAGCTTACGAGCCTCAAAATAGAGTTTGGGCTCGACTCATTTAACTTAAAAAACGAACTCAAATGAGCTTTTACCGAGCTGAACTTCGAATGAATTACGAACCGTTTGACTCGGTTACACCCCTGAAAATAGGTTTTGCCAAACCTTATCGCCGATGATGTATTAGCACCTCTTTTATAATAGAGAGCTTATCCTATCTTGAACCGAAAAAAATACAGTATATAAAAATTCTCCCCTTGTTGTAAATAACATTGTTTTTGACTTGTTTCACACCTTGATGGAGAGGGAAAAAGAGTTGCCTATGAAAAATCTATCAACAAATATTACCAAGGACGAATAACTATGAAAGAGGAGATAAATTATACGTGCTCTCGAAGCTTGTCCTGTACCCTTTGGGGATTCTCAGAGTTTTTCTCTTGAGCTGCAGTAGAAAATAGCTTGAATAGTTGCTCTCTTTCCTCATTAACTTCCTATCTACCCTGATCAACCCCTTCTTTCATCATAAATGGTGTCCATTAACACCACAAATACTTTCGCACAAGCATAAAGCTCTTCATCCTCTACCCAACAGCTTGAAAATTCCCTTGAAATCGAACTAGCCACTGTCCCAAACCCTCTATTGGATAAACTACAAAATTGTCTGGTTGGTAAAGTGTTTAGTACCCGATTATTCACCACAAAACTAGTGCAACATATCCTTTCCAATGATTGGGCCTTTGCAACAACATTCCAGGTCAAGGCGTTAAAAGGGAAAAACCAGTTTGTGTTCATATTTTCCAGAAAAGAAGATCGCAACAGAGTCAAAAAAGGACCACCATGGATAGTCCAAAGGAACCTGCTTGTCCTAAAAGAGTAGGATCCAGTCTTAGCTGAAGAAGACCTCGATTTCAACTCAGAGAGTTTTTGGATCCAAATGAATGGATTACCTCTCAACCAAATCTGCCCAGAAAATGCCAGCAAAATTGTGGAAGCATTATTCTTAAGGATGGAAGAAATGGATGAAACCTTGTACACAGGATTTGATTTCGACCATGTGCTGCGAATGAAGGTAAGACTTGATCTTACAAAACATCTTCCTAGGGGTTTTAGAAACAAAAATGGTTCTGCTTCAAAGTGGATAATAATCCAATATGAAAAGCTCCCTAGCATATGTCAAATCTATGGATTTTTCGATCACAACACAAGAAACTGTAACATAGTCACTACTAAAGAAGAAATCACCTATAGGGTCAACAATTGTCATGAATACGGACCGTGGATTCATGCGAGTCCGAGAAAACTAGCGACATCCATTGCTAGGCAGAATAGCAACATGAAAAACGGTCAGGTGGAGCTCTCTAAACAGCTCGGAAACCTGTCTATCCTACCTCCACCAATGGCAGCTCGTGAGGAGCAAACCAAAGTCCTTGGTAGTAAGACGCAACTGACTCTGCAATGTGAAGCTTCCGTGTCAGGGAGTAAGCCACCAGCACCCCCTAATTCGGAACTAGAGTCAGCTATCTCTAACTTGTGTCAGAAAACAGATCTCTCAAAGCTAGAAGATCTTGGAGTGGGTGGCTCTCCTTAAGGAAAACGTAAAGAAGATGCCCATGAGACTATGGACATCTCCTCTAGTGATAATGCTGATAAAGCCTCTCCTAAAACAAAGTTACTCAAACAAGTTGAGGTCCAACCAGGCTTGGTTAGCAAGGAGATAACACCTGGCCCAAAAACTTGCTTCATGGAGAAAATGGAGCAGGCCATATTGACCATGGATGCTTTGTTGGGCTCAGGCTGAAAAGCACAAGATAAGGGCATAGTAACAAAGCCCAATCTCAGGAAAGTTAGGAAATTCAAAATGAAAAACATGGCCAGAGCACATGCTAGAGGAGCAGCCACAGTTGAAGCTTGTCTCCAGGCCCACAACCAAGGAGCATCCAATGCTCCTGCTCCCGCTCGTGAAGCTCAAGATGATTAAAGAGCCAGGGATGGCTCAAGAGTCACACTAGTTACTTCTGCTTTCTAGCTATAAGTAATTGTGGTGACTCTTGGATACTTTTTGGTTTACTTTCTTGTTCATTACTAGCCATGATGGCTCTTAGTTTGGTTTATTTTCTTGTTCTTTACTAGCCATGATGGCTCTTAGTTTCTTTTGCTATTTGATAGCATTGCAAGGGTTTACTGTCAGTGTATTCCCTATCATGGATGTGCTATTTCATCCATTATTTTGTTCTCCCTCTACTCATGGTGGAGTTTATTGTATTCCCCTCTGAGAGGGTGTCCAACCTGATTTCCTGGTTCAATGAAATCATCTTTAAAAAAAAAAAAAAAAAACTATGGAAAGAGGTTCACTCCTACACTACTCCTACTATTTACCCTAGAAGATTTTCTTTTGTTGCTTGCATATATTAAAAAAATAGAATTGTTTAAAAAATTATGCTTAAGTATTTTTTTTTAACAACATGCTTAAGTATTTGGTTCAATTAAATTAATGCAGACTTACGTGTTTTTGCTTAATTAAATTTTTTTAAAAATATCTTGTTTTCTTTAAACATGAAATGATTGAATACTATTAACTTTTGTGATGTTTTTAAAATATGAGAATACATCAACTAAACACTAAACTAAAAGTTAAATTCAAAGGAAAATTTGTGTAACATTTATTCTAAACAAGGTAATATAACGTTGATAACAAAATTAATCCTTAAAATTGACCTCTAAAATACCAACACTCGTTGGAATTAGTTAACAGGAAACTCTTCTCGTTTAAGTCAGGTTTTCAATTCAAATTTTAATATATACAGTCGTATTAAATTGGTTATTAAAAAATTTTTATGTCCTTATAATTTTGTAAGAGTCGAATCGGATTAATTATAATTTAGTGAATTCTAAATATCGATTTAAAAAAAAACTAAGATTAGGATGGAGCACCAATAAGAGCTAGATATACAAAATTATTGCAAAAAAATTGACCTCCAAAATTAGGTTGAAGCACCAATAATAGCAAGATATACAAAATTATTGAAATCGTAGAAAAAATGAACGCACAATAAACTTTTTTAAAAAATTTCTTGCACGAACGAACTTGTTGATTAGTGGACATATTTTGTCAAACGTAACAACTCACAAATGTCTCTTCCCATCTTTTGCTAATGCCATTGAGAGAATCGGCAGAGATCATATGATATCTCATCATTTCGATCCCTCAAAAGCCGTATTTTCAGATCAAACAAAGCATGCAGAATTCATGGAACTATAATAAATTAATCGGCTCAAAGGCAGAGTGTTAAAAGCAGAGTGAGGGAATACAACACTCTGCCTTTTCACATACAATCTGAAAAAAAGGTGTAGTGACAGAGACACAATATATAAAGGTCTTTTAATGTGTGAGTGACACCCACCTCCATCAGTGCAGACAGCCACTTTTTTTTCTGCTTGTTTTATATCACAACTCACAAGTGCTTCTGCCTTTCTCAGTAGCTAATTAATTAATTAATGAGCCAGTAGAGTTAGATTTTTTTTTTTTTTGACCAAAACTAGAGTCAGATTTGGAGATGATTTTTTTTTTTGGCCAGGGAGGTAAGAGGGGAGGGAGGGAGGGAGGGAGGTGGAGATGATGATATGCATGATATTTTTTTTTTACCAAAATATGTATGGTATTTAAACTTTATCAAAATTAATCATTTAATATTTTAATTTCTTATAATAATTAAATATAGCAATTTATAAAATATTATAATAAAAAATATATAGCAGATTATATAGGCAAAAATAATTAAAGTATTCATAACAACAAATGTTATAATAATTTTTATAAGAACGTTTTAAATTTACTTTTTCTGCCAAAAAATAACAATTATTTTTTGTCAAATTATAATAAATTTATAGAATTGAGTTAAAAAACTAATCCTATATTAAAATTTTCATTTTATTAAATTTTACTTAAAATTCTAAACTAAAAAGAAAAGATTCAATTGCATTAAATTTTTACTAAAAATTGTAAAATAAAAAGAGAAAGTAAAATGAAAAGAAATAAATAAAAATAAAAATTTTAATCAAATTAAATTTTTTATTTTTATTTTTATTAACTAAAAATAATAAGTTACTTATTATTTTTATAATGTTAACTAATAGCCATTTCAATCTCTTAAGTTACTTATATTATTTTAATTTATTTCGATTCATTTTATTACATATAATTAATTAGCTATTTATTATATAATTAATTTTTAATTCTTAATTTACTAACTATTTAAATTTTATAGGTTATTTTTATATTATTTTAATCTCTAAATGATTGTAAGTAAACTGTTAGTACAAAAAAGACTACCAAGTTACAAATAGTTTCAAGGGATAAGTACGAATAAGTACCTTCTGGTTTAAGCATTTTGGCATCGGGACTTTGAGATTTTTTTTATGACATTTCAGTACCCTGTGATTCCAAATTAATAGCACTTGAGTGACAAAATTTTTTACAACTCATGACTTTTCTTACTTCTAACATCCAAAAAATTTGATTTTTAATTTTTTTTGGTTTGGCCACGAGGTATCCTGGAAGGGCCCCACCTCAGTGGGGAAGCACCTTTAAGCATCCACATCTAGACTAGATCCCCGTTCGAGATACTTTGGGACCCCTTGCGACGTGGTGATCTCTCCCAGCTGGGATTCGAACCTGGATTCGCCACAAGTGGAGGACTAGCCCCTTACCGCTAGACTCAACCCCAGTTGGTTTTGATTTTTAATTTTAACCATATTCTCATAATTTTAACATGGATTTAGCAATAGTACAATAGTTCATAGTGTTTAGAATCTTTTTTTTTAAATAAAAATATGTAATTTTTTTTCTTTTTTCCTTTTGTTTATATTATTATTACTACTTAAAACTATCATGAATAAACTTATTTTTCCCTCCTCTGTCTAATTGTATTAATATTTTGATTTTTTGGATGCTTGAGGAGAGAGAAATCAGAAGTTGTAACAAAAATTGTCACTTGAGTGCTATAAATATGAAACCACAGGGTATTGAAGTGTCACAAAAAAAATCATAGGCCCCTAATGCTAAAACGCTTAAACCACAAGGTACTTATTTGTACTTATCCCTAGTTTTAAAACAACACAATGTAAAAATAATTTTTAATAACCAGATCACGATTGTTAGCAATGCTCACGAGGAATTCTCAATGTCATAGAGACTGCTCACAGTCTCTATCACGATTACGACCATGAGGAGTATCATTATGCTTGTGAGCATTGCTAACGATCATGTGTGTGTGTATATATATATATATATATACACATACATACATACATATATGAGGCCATAAGACCATATCACGATATTGAGCATTCTCACGAGGAATTCTCAATGTCATAGAACTCCTCACAGTCTCTATCATGACTATAACCATAAGAAGCATCATTATGCTCGTGACCAAAGGAATTGTGATTGTGAAGCAAAGAGCCTTAATGAGCCAAAGTTACAGTATCCCTCATGGTCTTCATCATGAGGAGCAACATTATGATCGTGACAAGGGGACTTACAATTGTGAAGTAAGAAAACCTTTGTGAGAAAAAGGGATAGATTCCCTCACGATCGTGAGGATGATCACGAGTGATGTGGTGAATTTGCAACATACAAGTTTTAGAAGGCAACTATCAAATTTTTGATGCTCACGATCTTGACCATAATTCTCATAATCGTGAAGGTAAGGAGAAGCAAATTAAGAATTTAATGTAGAAAGAGATAGTGAGCTCAAACTTGCAGCTCTCTAACAACTAGTTTTCTAACTCCTACTATAAATACAAGACATTGAACTTTGTTTAAGGAGATCTAGAGAGTTGGTAGAGAAAAAATTAGTTGTGAATTCTTGTATTCAAAGCTTTTTTTTTTTTCTTCTCTTTGTACTAAAACACATACTTAAACTCTTGTCAAAGTTGGTGAGTATTAAAGTTAGGACTCTCTTTTTTGCCTTTCTTTAGGGTTATAAGAATTGGATAGTGAGGTCTTTTATATTAATTGGTTAGTATTGAGCTAATTGAAAAACACTAAAATTTGTAAGGTTTGTGATGACCCTAAAACATAAGGAAGTATAAGGTTGGTTTTTATCCTTAAAACACCAAGTTCAATCAATCTTGGAAAAAATATTGAAGTGGATAGTTAAAAATCCTAGTTTAAAAGAAGTTACATAAAAAACATAGGATTAATTGAGAATCCAAACTCCTAAACCCAATTATGCTCTTGCGGTTGTTCTATTGCTTACTTTTTGTTATTTGCTTAATCTTTCCAAAACATCCTTTAACCTTTACTATTTTACCAAAATTCTCAAAATTCCTATTCACCTTTTCAATATATTTTGCAATTTATTAACTTTTTAGTATAGTATATTGAAACACTAGAAAGTTAATACCTTTATAAGTAATTAGGAATTTATTATTATTATAAATTTATTTTTTGATTTGATTTTTAATTTTTAATTAATAACTAATTTATAATTAATTTAACCGATTAAATTTTAAACTTATAACTAATAACCCATTTAATTTAATTTTAATTTTAATTATAACCAATTCAATTATTATTTTGACTAATTTTCATTTCATATAGTTAATTAGTCAATGTCATACATCAAGTTTTGCATGTCTCCGAAAGTGGTCCAATGATGAAAATAATTTGTAAAATCAGCGTGAGAACACGAGTCGTCAATGCTTAGGATCATGCAAAACCAAATTTGAGAAGTCGAACCACCTGAACTTGAAATTGGATTCTCGTATCCTCTCGAGACTAAACACTTGTCCCTGTCCTGTAAATGGAATGAATGTCTCTTTCTGTAAAGTTGCTATGTCTCTTCTTTTCTAAAACCCAAATTTTTGGTCGCTCACAGTCAATTATTAGCTGATTAATAGTTTTCATTCTTAACTAATAATCATTCCAATCTTGTAAGTTACTTTTATATTATTTTAATCCATAATTAATTAATATTTATTATTGTATTTAATTTTAAATTCATATAATTAATTGGCTGGTCATTATCTAATAATATTTTTATTTCTTAATTAACAATCATTTCAATTATACAAGTTCCTCTTCTATCGATTTTTGTTTTAAAATTTCTTTAATTATAAAGAAATTAATAACAATATATATATAATAAATCCAAGATAGAATTAATAAATTAAGATGACGATTAAATAACAATTTATTTTAATAAGAAGGAATTGTTATGAAGAACATAGTTTATCTTACGAATGTAAATGACGATGTAAAAATGAATATAAACTTATATTATTGAATAAAAATTAATAAAAATAACAATTAAATATCTGAAATAAAAATTACAAATTTCTATTCAAGTAAATGCAAAATAGAATTAATATTAAAATACCATTAAAATTTGAAATTTTTTTTAACAAATATAAATTGTTATGAAGAGGAGAGCTTATTTTATTGATGGAGATGATGTTACAAAAAGAAGAGAAATTTTGGGTGTGCCAAATATGACATTTAGTTAAAAAATAAAAATCAAACATTTCAAATAAATGTAAAGTAGATTAAAAAAAGAAAAGAAAATATGTGCTTGCATATTTTTTATTGTCAAAGGTGAAAAGTTTTTTTACTTCAGGGAAAATCATTTCGGGATTTAATTCTCATTTTATGGTTTTAATTCCCAAAGTGAAAGATGCTATTAGGATTGAGCAATTTCGTCCCATTACTCTTAGTAATTTTTGTTATAAAATTATTACTAAGATAATTGTTGATCGTCTGTCTTTGGTTGCTAAGAACATTATTTATGCAAATCAATTTAGATTCATTAAAAATCGAAATATAACCCATTGTATAGCTATTGCTTCTGAAGGAGTTAATATGCTTAATAAGAGATGCTTTGGGTCCTTGAAAATTCAAAAGGCTTTTGATACTTTGGATTGAAATTTTATTCTTGATGTCCTAGAAGCTTTTGGGTTCTCTTTTCAGTTTCGGGATTGGATTCTTGAGATTTTTTCTTTTGTTAGAATCTCAGTAATGGTTAATGGTGTTCCTAATGGATATTTTGCTTGTTCCAGGGGTGTTAGGCAGGGAGATTCTTTGTCTCCTCTTCTTTTCTGTTTAGCAGAAGATTTTTTGAGTAGATGGATTTCTAAAGTTTCTTTAGATGGTTTATTTCATAATATGCTCTACTCTAGACATTCTTTTTTCCCATCTCACTTATTATATGCTGATGATGTTTTAATTTTTAGGAAGGCTTCCACCAAAAATATTATTTTGCTTGCTCACATTTTTTATGAGTATGGTAAATTATCAGGGCAAGTTTTCAATTGGAGTAAGTCCAACGTTTATTTTGGTTAGGCTGTTTCTTTTATAAGAACTTAATCTTTAAAAGAGATCATTGGGATTAATAGTGGCTCTATTCCTTTTACCTATCTTGGGGTTCCTCTTTTTCAAGGTGCTGCTCGCAGAAAGTGGTTGCAACCGATTGCAGACATAATTATCAACAAATTTGCTAATTGGAAGGGCTCTTCTTTGTCTATGGCTGGCAGGTTAATGCTTATTAACTCAGTTCTTTTAAGCTCTTTTTTGCATTCTTTTTTTGTTTATAAATGGCCTAAAAGCTTGTTGGGTCATATGAAGAAATGTCTTCAAAATTTTCTGTGGACTGATTCTATTGATAAACAAAAATTGATGGTTGTTCCTTGGTCAACTTGTATGAAGAATAAAAAGAATGGTGGTTTGGGCTTCAAAGACATGGAAAATGTGAATTTGGCTCTTCTTGGAAAGCTATTTTGGGATTTAATTACTCAGAAATCATTTCCCTTATCTTTATTTCAATCTCGTTGGCTTTCAGCTTTAGGTTCTATGAGGGTTACTCTGATTTCTTCATCTATTTGGAGTTCGGTTAAATCTTCTTTTTTGCAGATGAAAGATTCCATTCAATGGCTTATTGGTTCTACTTCTTCTTTGAAAATTTGGACGGATGATTGGTTATAACCATCTTTGGATTCTAGGCTCCAGGTCCTGCTTATTCAGTAGGCTAATTTGGATGCTCTGATTTCTGATTTCCTTGTTAATGGAGTTTGGCAGATTCCTGAGTCATTTCCTTTAGAGATTAAAAATGAAACTTCTCTTATTTGACCTCTTAGGGACAAATTTGATGTTTGTCTTTAGCTTCCTTATGTGAATGGGAATTATTCAGTATAGGCCATGCTTTCTTCTAATTCTTAGCCTGTGGTTTCTTGGGCTAGGTTCTTTTGGAAGGAATTTTTACCTCTGTCTCGTTCTATGCTTTATTGGTGAGCTTATCTTGGCTATTTGCCAACTGAGGATAGACTGATAAAGAAAGGTTTTCATTTAGCTTCTCGATGTTGCTTTTGTTAATCGAGTTTGAAAACCATGGATCATATTTTTACTCAATGTTCTTTTGCTAAAGAAATTTGGAAAGCTATTGGTAGTGCTTTTTAGCGCCTTTTATTTTCGGCTGATTCTCATGTTTCTTTGGTTAATGTTTCTATGAGTTACTCTTTTGGCTCACAGGTTAAGGTGTTATGGAATTCGGAAATTGTTAGTGCCATTTGGTTGATATGGCATTACCAAAATTCAATTATCTTTGAAGGGGCACAACCTGATATTTTTCCAGCTCTTCGCAGCATTTGGAAGATGATTAAGGAGTATGCTTTCTTTGGGCATGGTTCGGTGCATAATTCTTTAGTGGAAAGGCATATTCTTTCGTTGTTGCATATACGAACAATTCCTTCAAAAGCTCCTAAGATAATTAGTGTTACTTGTCATCCTCCTATTTCTGGGTGGATAAAAGTTAACACTGATGGTTCCGCAGCTGGCTCTCTAGGGATGTTTGGTGCTGGTAGGGTTTTTCATAATGCTAGAGGTTATGTTGCATGTGCTTTTGCTTTTAACACATGTATTACTTTTGCCTATCTTGCTGAATTGAAAGTTGTTATGTTTGCTATTAGAAAGGCTAAGGAGTTGGGATGGTGTAACTTATGGCTAGAGTTTGATTCCACTTAGGTTATGCATTTATTTAAAACTAGATCAGTTGCAGTTCCTTGGGTGGTTTGGTTTCAATGGGATTCATGCCTAGAAGATCTCAAGCATTTGAATTTGGTTGTTTCCCATATTTATCGTGAAGGCAATGGGGTAGTAAATAGCTTAGCAAAGTTTGAAGCTCATCATTCAGATTTTCAGTGGTGGCACTCATGCCTAGATTTTTGTATTAATCTTCTGTTTGAAGATTTTAGTGCTGTAGAGAGGTTTTGCTTCTCTTGATGATTCACTCTTTTTTGTAATTGGATTATTCATTTTTATTTTATTAATTTCATTTTGAGTCCAAATAGATGATGAGGGTGCTAAGATTGTGCCAACCTAGTTGGGATAATTGGGTGCATCTACCGATATTTGCTCTCAATTTTTATCAAAATGCTTGCATATTTTTTTATGGCAAGAGAAAAATTAGAGGTGTGCAACAGTCAGTTTCTGTTTAAAACTGAACTAAATAAAAAACCGACTAACCGAATTTGATCAAAATGAAAAACTAAGATCGATCTGAATATAAACAATAATCAAACCAGACTAAACCAAACCAATTTGGTTCGATTTGATTTATCGGTTTACTAATTTTATTTATTCATTTAATATTTTTAAAGTGTATTCTTCAATAATAGAACTAAAAACTAATTTTATTTATATTGTAATATTTATGTATGATTTTTCTAAATTAATTCATTTTAGTTGATATATATATATACACACGGTTGGTTTGGTTAAACTAAATTTTTTGATGAAGACCGAAACTAAATCAAGCTAAAATTAATTTTGGATAAGTTTAGTTAAATTTTTCAATTTTTAATTTTGACCAAACCGTTGCATACCCCTAAGGTCAATTTTAACAACATGCATAACTTAAAACTAAAAAAAAATGTTATGAAGAGAGATCGCTAGTGACAAATATGGTGTCTAACAAATATGTATATATTTCTAATGAGCAAAATAGTATGTTGATTGCTCGTATTTCTGACCTTGAAGTTAAAGAGGCTCTGTTTGGAAAGCATCCGGAGAAGTCACCGAGATTAGATGGTATGAATCCAGCTTTCTTCCAAAAAGCTTGGAATATTGTATGGTAAGATGTGATTGAGGCTTGTAGGTGTTTTTTTAACTCTTGTTCTTTCTTGGAGGAGTTGAATACAACGTTGATTGTTTTAATTCCTAAAAAATAGTAACCAGTGGATATGACGGACCTTCGCCCAATTTCGTTATGTAACGTTATTTACAAGATTGTGTCAAAGATCATGGCTAATCGATTAAAAGGAATTTTGCCTCTTGTTGTTTCGAAATCTCAGAGTGCTTTTATGCAAGGATGAGCTATCACAGATAACATACTTATTTCGGCTGAGATCATGCATTTCTTGAAGCGGAAAACCCAAGGGAAGATAGGGATAGCTACATTAAAGATCGATACGAGTAAAGCATACGATCGAGTCGAATGGGGATTTCTAAAACAGGTGATGTTGCGTATGGGCTTTTGTGTACAATGGGTGAATTTTATAATTCTCTGTGTATCAACGGTGAAATATTTTGTATTGCATAAAGGTTATGAATTAGGGCCTGTGATTCCTGAGAGGGGGTTGAGGCAAGGTGATCCTTTGTCACCATACCTCTTTATTCTATGTGCAGAAGGGTTGAGTGCTCTGATACGGCATAAGGAGAGATATGGTTTATAGCATGGTTGTGTGGTTATGAGAGGGGCTCTGGCGATCTCACACTTATTCTTTGCCGATGACTGCTTTCTTTTCTTCAATGTGATTGCTCAGGAGGCTAACCAAGTTAAAGATGTTCTGCATGTGTATAGTGAAGCTTCAGGTCAGCATGTAAATTTTAATAAGTCTTCTCTGTCTTTTAGTAAGAATGTGGAGGATGATATTAAAGTGCAGATTGGTTCTATTTTGGGGGTTACTTCAACTTCGGACCATGGATTTTATCTAGGGCTTCCTTCACTCATTGGAAGAAAAAAGGTTGAGGTATTTCGGTTTATAAGGGACAAGGTGTGGAAGTGTGTGCAAGGCTGGAATCGCAGATTCCTTTCCAAGGCTGGTAAGGAAATTTTAATCAAAACGGTAGCCCAAGCTTTACCAAATTATGCTATGAATGTTTATATGCTTCCTCTTGAATTATGTAAAGAGATTAAGAGGATGTTAAATTCCTATTGGTGGGGAAGTAAGAGGAATCGAAAGGGTGGAATTAATTGGTTTTGCTGGGATACTCTATGCTCTCCTAAGTGTATCAGTGGAATGGGATTCAAAAGGTTACATGAGTTTAATCTTTCCATGTTGGCTAAGCAAGGGTGGAATTTATTATCTAAGCCTTTTTCTCTAGTGGTAACTATCTATAAGGCTAGATATTTTCCTCATCAAGATTTCCTCCATGCTAGGCTTGGGTCCAATCCTAGCTATGTCTGGAGAAGTTTAATGGCTGCGCAATAATTGGTTAGAAGAGGAAGTAAAGTTTGTATTGGAGATGGTAGTACTACATCTATTGTGGAGGTTTTATGGTTATTGGATAAAGATAGTGGATGTATTACCCAACCAGCTTCCGGCTTTTGCCAACACCAAGCACCACAGTCCCTTCGACCAGTAAAGCTGCCAAAATCCAAACCAGGCACTCGAGCAGCGTTCTAATAAAACAGATAAGAGTGTTTAAAAAGCACCCATTGTTTAAAAAGCACACATTGTTTAAAAAGCACACATTTCAAGTTAAATAAATGTAAGTTTAAAAAGCACCCATTGTTTTTTTTTTTTTGAAACAAAAGCACCCACTGTTGAACATAAAAAACTATCCAAAAAGTTAAACCATAACTATAAATATAATTTTCCAAAACAATCACAATAGAAAGAAATAGATAAAAATAAATAAATAAAGTGCCACACACCTGGGAGAACCTAAGAAGCACGAACACGGACACGGACACGGGACATAGATACGATACGACATGGATACGGCGATACGACGATTTTTAAAATTTAAGAATACGACTCGGGCGGGACATGTTGATACGATCCTGATGGAATCATAAATTCAATTCTCTAGAGATTGAGAGCATAAAAGAAGATAATGAGTTGGTGATTCATCATGATTATACTAACAAATTTAATCTTTCTTTTTCTATTGTTTTGAATGTTGTTTTGCAGAACTTTAAACCATATAAAGATCCCTTTGATGATGTGGTTGAAGTACCTTATGCCTATAAAAGCATCCATGGAGGCTTCATTCATAGCAAGAACTTAAGATATTCATGTTTCAAGTTTAAAAGGAAGCAACCAGAATTCTAAGTATACAAGTTCGTGAATGGAAGTTCTATGTTCCAAGTGTGCACTCAAGTTCAAGTTGCTTTAAAGATGTTTGTGTTTGATCCTGGAGGAAATTTATAATATCCACTTTCGAAGATGGTTATGATTCAAGGACGAATCATCTTCAAGAGGGAGGGAATGATATGATCCTCATGTAATCCTAGATTTAATTTTTAATTCGTCTTTTGGTAGTCTATTTTAGTATTTTGGTCATAAGTTTCTCTACAAAAATTTGATTTAGTTGATTCAAGATGGGCTGGAAATATAAGAGAAAGATCTACAATTTTAGTGAAGATGGCTGGGTCTAATTCGATCTTATTCATGGGCTAAAATTATGAAAGATTCTCAGGACGTGTACAGAACTGGGCAGACTGCACATA
>CATIWK010118224.1:0-15395 GCA_949634005.1 Mallotus japonicus
CCACATGTCTATTCTGATATCTCATATCAAGTAGCATGAGACTCACTACCTCCCACTATTAGTATCACATACTAATCAAGGAAAATAGATAGAGGTGATAGTCTAATTAATATTACCCAAATATTAATTATTCGACTATGAACAGTTTATAGCATATGTACTAAATAAATTTGTAACTCATATTATCAACTCTTGATAATAAATTTATTTAATATAATACTAAAAGGTAAATAATCAAATAAATAAACTCTTTATTTAAAAGAACATTATACATTATATTGCCATAGGGATAATTTACAATGTCATGATTATTACAAAAATGGCACTAGGGCACATCTATGCTAACACATAACGCACACAACCTCGTCTTATTCACAAGTAGCATTGCGTCCTCATACTCACCCAACCATATTTCTTATATTTACATATACATCAAGAGATCACCACTCCATCACAACACTTTATTTATCCAGTAATCAACTGAATACATCACATATCACTCCAATAAACAATTTACATCTCCATAATACATACGAACAATAATATGCCAAAATTATACCAAAAATATACCCATTTTCAACATGGCAGATTTGATAGTGCAACTTCAAAAATACACCAAAAATTCCACATTATGAGTATCAAAGCTATATTCTCCAAATCAATAGAATTATAAGTCTAAATTAATTTTCAGTTGATTTCACATCAATTGGACATGTATAGAAAGAGAAACATTAAAAATAATCCACCATAGTCAAGCTATCAACAAAATTAAGCAACAAAAAGTATTGCCCAAATTGGCAATCAAAACAGCAGAATTAAATTTTCTATATTTCTATAAATTTTGTAAATAACATCTCCAAGTTTTTATAGAAACAAATAGCACCCCATTTAGAGTTATAAATCTCCAGATATGGCTTCAACAAGTATTCTATTCTCACCCAAACAGGACACCCGAATTCAGCAACCACCATTCATATGTATAATCTCATCTCAAAACAATCAACCATCAACACAATAATAAAAAATCAGCATCTAAAAATTAGAATATACATATTCCCCATAACCAATCAGCTTAACAAATTAATTTATAATTTCTTATTTAATATGTTAGATTTATATAGAACATTAGGTTATTCTCCTACCTTTATTGCTTCCTTCCCTTTGCTTGCATTTATATGTGTGATAGCCTCCTTTCCATATGATTTAGCTGAAATAGATCATAATTCACTTGTTTTTAAACATCCAAAAATAATGGAATCTCATCTAGTATAATAACATTACTAAACTACCTAAACATATGAAGCTGCCAACTATAACAGATTTAATAGAGTGATTTTAACAATTCACCAATAATTTTATACAATGAATCGCAAAATGAAACTTTACAGATCATTAACCCTATGTGTCTAAAGTAATTTAAAATTAATTTTACTTCAATTGGAGGTGTATAGAGGAAGAACCCTAAGAAATAATCTACCATACTCAGACCAGCAATGGAAACTGAGTAATAAAATTTTTCCTCTTATTACACTGATATAGAGTCTAAATCAGATCGAGATAAAAGAGGGACAGTTTTAGATAACTCATCAAAGTTTCCATATCATCAAAGAACACTCAATTTGAAGCTTCCTAGCTCAAGGTATGATAAAAAAAAATAAGACTGAAAAACTAGTTCCTAAGAACCTGAATTCTGCATCTTCTAAACACCAAATCAATTCAACAAAAATACTAAAATTACTTACCAAATAAACCTTTAAAGCCTTTAAAGATGAATATTATGATTTGGAATAAATTCTAAACCTTCAATTTCACTTCCAAAATTCAGCTCTCTATTTTTTTTAAGAAGAAGAAGATAGACAACCCTACTCTTCCTTCCCTTTTCTATCGGATACTTTTTTTTTTCTTTCTCCTTATGGCTGCTTCATACCCCCAAATCTAGTCCCTATACTCATCATTTTGTTTTAAACCATCAAGTGCATATATATATATATATATATATATATATATAAGAATTTAATTATGTGGCAAAAGAAGACAAAATACATATACATATGTATGTATGTATATATATTTTGTCTTCTTTTGCCACATAATTAAATTCTTATATATATATATATATATATATATACACCACACATATCTCATGCATTCCTCATATTTATATGAGATGCATGTTATGCAAATAAATGCAAATGCATTAGGTGGGTGTTACAACCGCCCATGGCCTTGCATAGCTACTTATGCCATTGCTAGCGTTCGAAGCAGGTAAGGAAGGGGATTCTAACTGGTCTTGCGTAGCTATTTGTTGAATAGCTATTATTTCTTCAATCTTTGAATTGATTTTCTTTGGAGCTCACATCATCTAGGACTTCGCAACTGATAGCTTATTAACTTCACCTTATGGTATTGTTTTCTTTCACAGGCTATGGTATAATGTGATGCTTGTAATTTTGTAAACCTAACTTCTTTGTTTGTGAGGTCTGTGTTATGGATATCTGCTTCTGTCCAATTTCTATTTGCATAGTAACTGGTCTTGCTAGCGCTCATGGCCTCACATAGCTATTTGTTGTAATTGTGTGAAAAATAATTTAACCATGATTTGAAATTGCAGGTGCAGATCAATGAATCTGTAAGTGAAAATCAATGAACATTCAGGTAAACTTCAATGAATTTTGCTGCAGATTCATTGATTTTTATCTGTATGTTCATTGAAGATCAATGAATTTGTAGTTAAAGGTTAATGAACCCGCATAATCTTTGATCAATTGAAGCAAAAAAAAAGTGTTTGACGCAAAAAAAAGAGCGCATTTTATTAAATATAAATATAAATTTATTAAATATAAATAAAAATCAATATTAATATATTAATATTAAATAGAGTACAGTTCATGCTAAAAGATTATATATATTAAATCTGGTACCTCATTTGGAGTGGAAATAATGTAACTATTAATTATGGTTCTTTAATTCGATCCATTTCTCTAATACTTACAGTCAATTTGGGTGTTAGCTCCCTTCTTTTTCTGATAATTCATATTAAATAAAATGAATTACATTTAATACATGTGTTATATTGATATGAGTTTGTTTTTTGTTTCATTAAATAATGCATTGTAGATTCATTTGTATTTGCCTACAAGTTCATTAATATTTGCCTACAAATTTGTTAGTATTTGCCTATAGATTAATCAATTTAATAATAAGGTTTATTACTTAACAATATTATTAACTAATATTATTAATTTAATATATTAATATTAAGTAAAAATTAATATTAATATTATAAAAATTAATTGGATAATTGGTCAAATAATATAGATTATTTGATTAAATAATGAAGGTCCATTAGTTATCAACTATAAGTTCATCACTTTTAATATTTTAGTTTATTATTCTATATAGGTTCATCAATAAAAAACTATAAATTCATTGATCAAGCCATACTAGTTCATTAACTATACACTTCAGATTCATATATATATATATATATATATATATATATATAATTTTTGTGAATTACATATTTATTTCATGAATGAGCCTTTTGAAATAGCAAGATTCATCAAGTTGTTGCATTTTAAATGATTTTCATCTCTAGTGATGGGGACTAAGCCTCTTTTGATGAATTTTTTTCAGGAATGCCATGGATGGCTCTTCCCTTTAGAGATGCAAGAAAGGCATCTCTGTGTCACAAGTTCAAGGTTCAGGGTATACCTATACTGATAACTCTTGGCCAGCTGGCCGAACTATCACAAAAGAAGCTAGAAGTCTTATTACACTTCATGGTGTTGATGCTTATCCCTTCACTGAAGACCACTTGAAGGTGATAGAATCAAAATATGATGATTTAGTAAAGGGGTGGCCTCAGAAGATGAAATATGCACTTCATGAGGAGCAAGAGCTGGTGCTTTCTCGTCGAATAATTTATACATGTGATTGATGTGATGAAGAAGGAAATATATGGTCATTCCACTGCGAAGACTGTGACTTTGATCTTCATCCAAAATGTGCTCTGAAAGAAGACAAAGACACCAAAGATGATGCGAACGAGGAAGAAAACAGTGAAACAGGTCCTAAAGAAGGGTGGGTTTGTGAGGGAGAGGTCTATTACAAAGCTTGAGAAATCAGTGTTACCCAGTTATCATATTTGTATATCGATATGGATTTTTTTCCTTGTGTACTTAATATAGTGCATGATTGAGGTAATGGTGATCATTATATTAAATATCAGTCTTGAGAACCATGGCGAATAGTTGGTGATGATGATGGTGTCGCCGCTTTGCTTCAACTGCTGCTGGTGTTTAAAGTCTAAGAGAAAACATGACTGAGGTGATGTTTACAAAAGCACTTCACATAAAAAAAAACCGTGGATTTCCACACGTGTAATGGACTCCTACTCCATATTGCAATATGGACAGGGGTCCATTAGTATAACAATTGCTTAAATAATGGCTAAGGCTAAGCAAAAAGCTCCATTTATAATGAATCTTATCGTCAGCCCATTACATCGATCTTTAAATACTGAACATGTTAATTATGGGCCATGTTGTTAACCTATAAACCATTAAAAAAAACTTTTTTGTAAATATAATAAAAGAAAACATTTTAAAAATATAATTGACCAAAATTTTATTTCAAAAACAAGTAAAAATGGGAAAAAAATTTAAAATCAGAGTCTTTTTCTTCTCTCTTTTTTTTCTTCTCTGCAATTTTTTTTCCTTTTCCTCTCCTTTTTTTCCTTTTAATCATATTATCATGCTTATTCTTCTTTTTCTTTATCCTCAAATTTTTTATTTTTCTTTTTAGATTCAAATATCAATAATTTTTTCTCAATTGAGTTAAAAGGGATATTACTATATTTAACTGATAAACTCATCTCATGCATATTTGAAGAAATGTCTGCAAATTGTTGAGGTTGTTAAAGGCTAAAATTTTGAAACTTTTTTCAAGATTTGGTTTGCAGAGTGTTGGTTGCTGATGAAAAATGAGGAAACGTTTTTGGTGGATTTTGTTTGTTGTAGTAGTAGTAAATAACTGATCTCACCGTCTCACTTTCTTTAATCATTGACGATGTTGGGTGTTTTTTAGTGTATGGAAGGAAAGAATCAGCATATGAGTTTATTGTCTTCTTCTTTTTTATTCACTTCTGAACTCTTTGGCTTTGAAGATTCTTTTTTATCTTTTTCTTCTTCTTTTGGGATTTTTGACTACATTTTTTCAACTCCTTCTAAAGTAATTTCTTTAAAGTTGTTATCTTTATTATTTTTATTCTTTTTAATTGTAGTGAAGCTATTATATAAAGTGAAACATAAAGCTAAAGCAACAAAACAACCATCAAAACAACAAAAAATATTTGTTAAATAACCAATTTTTGAACCAAAACAACCAAAAACCTATAACAAATAACGCTTTAAATTTTTGCAAGCAAAAAACTATCGAAACAATCAAAACAACCAATTTTTACAACCAAAATAACCATCAAAACAACTAAACAACCATTATAAAACAACCTTATAAAGCATAAAGCTGAAGCAACAGAAAAAAAATAAAAAACAACCGCCAAAACAATAAAAAAAAAATAACCGCTAAAACAACCAAAAACAACCAGGAACAAAAAATAACCAGAAAACAACCTCATAAAACTAAAAATGAACCAATTAAAATAAGCAAAAACAACTGCTAAAACAACCACAAAAAAATAAAAAACAACCAGAAACCAAAAAAATCCTAAAATAACCTCATAAAACTAAAAATGGACAAAAAAAAACTACAAAAACAACCTCACAAAACTGAAAATGAACAAACCAAAACAACAAAAAACATATACAAATAAAATTTTTTTTTGTTGTTTTTCCCTTACAAAAATACTATTTTCAAAAATACAGGGCACCTTTACAAATGTCCACAAAACAACCAAAACTCACCAATTTCTTCTTCTTTATTATCATTATCTTCTTCTTCTTTTGAAACTTATTATCTATAAATAAAAAGTTTTTTACTCTGTTTTCTTCATCATCATCATCTTTTTTTATTTTCGGTTTATTTTCCTAAAAAAAAAATTCGTCATCGTCATCGTCATCGTCATCTCAACGTCTCAATTTTTTTGTCATCATTGACGGTGTTGGGTGTTTTTCAACAGAAAGTGAGAGAGGTTTAGCTTTGAAATAAGCCATATATATATATATATATATGGGAGGAAAGAACCAACATGCATGTGGGTGTCTACTTTTTCTCCATTCACTTTTGAACGAGAATAAGAAAAAAACGTAAAAATAAAAAGAAAAAGAAAAAAATAAAGATGAAAAGTGCATAATTAAGTGTGAAAAAAAGAAGTGGACCGTGTTTTTAAAAATATTTTGATCAAATGCGGTGGTGACTGTAATTTTCTCTAAAAAAAATACAATAACAATAATTAATAATATAGTTTAGTTTATAACTAATGTAATGATTAGCATAAGGGAGATAAAACCTAGCATACATAATATCCTAGATTAAAACTTAGGATGCCGCCCCCGCCACCAGATATCCCTCTGGAATCAACCAAGGTCCGCATCCCTTGTAATTATAACGATCATGTTGGACATTCTACTCTCTTTTTAGCTAAAGGTTTTCTAAGTCCTGACATTGTTCAGCATGTTCCCATGCAATCAGAGAAGAAAACTTACGCTGTAGTTACCGCTGCCTTGTCTGATATTCCACTCTCAACACCATATGTTCCTGTATCTAGTGCCTAATTAAAATTAATGACAGTATTTATCAGAAGCGCCTGGTAATGTGCAAACATTCGTTATTCGCTCGTACAGTCTTGAATAAGGGAGATGTTCCTTGGCAACTCCCTAAGCTCAAAGAAAAATTATCTGCTGTGTGGAGTCTTCAGGATTGGCATCTTATTTCTCTTGGACGGGGATTTTACCATGTCCTATTACCTTCTGCTTCTGTAAAAGAATATGTCTAGGGACGTGGTTCTTTGGTGCTTAAACTGGGGATTCTTAGGCTGTAACAATGGATGCTAGGATTTGATCCTTATAAGGAGAAATCCATATCCACTCAAGTTTGGGTTTTTTTGTCTTCCATGGGAACTCTGGAACCCACATATTCTGGTTGATATTGCCCTAAATATTGGTACTCCTATTCGTATTGACAAAGCAACATTAGAAGGGGATTTAGGCCATTTTGCTCGAATTCTTATTGATATTGATTTGGCTGGCTCTCTTCAACCTCTGCTTATGATTGATTGCAATGGAGCACTATTGGACATAGATGTTATATATGAGAATTTGCCTACTTTCTGTAAAACTTGCAATACGATTGGCCATGCTTCCCTTTATTGTCGTCGCAATCTAGCTAAACAAAGAGGATAATCCAGCTACTTCGACTCGAGCTCCATCTAGAGGTCATTCTCTTGTTAGAAAGGTTTGGCGTCCTAAACCCCAAGACACGATTCCAGTACAAAATGCTTTTAAGGATGTTAGAGATGCAACTTCAAAAGAGCCTGCCTCTCACTCCCCTTTGCCTTCAAAATAACAATCCATTGATAAGGAGATTGCTGATGATAAAGAGGCTTCCATTGACTCTAATAAGGAGATTGCGAATGCTCCATGAGTTCTCGGACAGGTCTCTTCCACATTTGATGAAGTTAATTTAGCACCTACAAAACAGAATTCTAGTGTTCCCGAATCTATGCATCAGGAATTTAGTCTGGTTGTCAACCGCAATTGGGCAAATTAGTGGAGAATGAATTTGAGGGTGGATGGCAAGTAGCTTCCAAGAAAAAAAAAAGAAAAAGGAGAATAATGTTATGTTGCCTATTCTTACAGGTAATAGGCCACAAACAAAGGCTACTTCTCATGCTTCAAAATGAACATTCTTGGGTAATCCTTCTACCCAATGTACTTTGTTTAATTATTGTAGATCCTATAAGCCTTTATTCCTTTGCCTTGCTGAACCAAAAGTTCATTTTGATTTTATTAATTCTTCCTTTTGGCGCGCACGTAATTTTTCTTTTATTGCTGCTAATTCTTTGGAGTTTCCATCTATGTGGTTATTGGTTTCTAATTCTCTGGGAGCAGGCAATATTGATGTTTTTTCAAGCTCAGATCAACATATTACTGTTAAATTTCAGGTTGATAAAAAAAGTCAATTTCTCACTTGTGTCTATGCTAATATGCTGGCTACTGCTAGAAGACATCTATGGGCGGAATTCCATTATATTTCTTCTCTTATTAATTCTAGTTGGTTTTCTCTGGGGGACTTCAATGCTTGTTTTGGGGCACATGAAAAAACAGGGAGAGCTCCGAACTCTAGTTCTTGTCATGATTTTATCACAGCAATGAATAACTACAATTTAACTTGTTTGGAATCTAAGGGCCCTCTATTTACTTGGATAAATAATCGACGGGGAAGCAATAGAGTGGATATTTATTTAGATAGAGTTTTTTATTCTGAGCTTTCTTTTTAAGACTAGAGGTTGATTGACTGTCATGTTCTTGCGCGCCATAATTCGAACCATAATCCCTTATTACTTTGTTATCGTCAGACTTCTCCTACTTGTTACCCTTTTCGTTTCATGTCCATGTGGATTAGTCATGCTGATTTTTTAGATTCGGTGAGCAATTTCTAGTGTAATCTTTCTATCATTGGTCATCCAATGTATATTTTGATGTACAAGCTTAAACTTCTTTGGGTTTTCCTTCGTAAATGGAATAAAGAAGTTTTTGGGCATTTAGATTCTCTCATTGTCGTTTCTAAACAATGGCTTCTCAATATTCAATATGAAATTAAACAAGTTGGTTTTTCTGAAGCACTCCATTCTCGGGAACTTGAATCTAACAATGATTTAGTTATCCAGTTTGATAGACAAGAAGCTTTGTTGAGGGATAAAAGCAGGGTTCTTTGGTTACAAGAGGGATACAGGAACTTCAAATTTTTTCATACTTTGCTTTCTCATCATTCTTCCTCTTCGGTAGGTTCCTCCATGTTGATTGACGGTGATGTTGTAGTTGATCCTATCACTATTGAAAATTATATTATTGATTATTTTGCTCGACTTTTCTCTTCTGAAAAAAGGTTCAAGATTTTTCTTGTATTAAGGAGGTCATTCCTCATCTTGTTACGGATAAGGATAATTTACTGCTGACTAAAATTCCTTTAGATGTTGAAATTCGAGATGTGGTTTTTAAGTTGAACCCTCACAATGCTCCAGGTCCTAATGGTTTTATGGGTCTTTTTTTCAGAACCAGCTGGTTTTTTGTGGGTTATGAGGTGTGTAATGCAGTCCGTAATTTTTTTCTTTCGGGCAACCTCATGCATGGAATTAATTCCAATCTCATGGTTCTTATTCCTAAGGTCTTGGGTTCAAATTCAATAAATTCAGGCCTATTATTCTTAGTAATTTCTTTTTTAAAATAATTACTAAGATTTTTGCAGATAGATTGGGTTCTATTGCTACTCATATTATTTCTCAGCAACAGTTTGGTTTTTTAAGGGATCGTCATATTGAAGACTGTATTGTTGCAGCCTCAGAGAATTTTAATTTGCTAAATTATAAATGTTGGGGTAGTAATATGGCTGTCAAAATAGATATTCGTAAGGCTTTCGACTCTATGGAGTGGGATGTCATTCATGTTGTGCTTCTGAGTTTTGGGTTTTCTGTGAATTTTTGTGAGTGGATCCTTGACATCTTCGAATCAGCAAAATTCTCTATACTCATCAATGGTAGTCCTAAGGAGTTCTTTTCGGTTTCTAGGGGTGTTCGTCAAGGTGACCCTTTGTCGCCGCTTATTTTTTATATTGCTGAGGATTATCTAAGTCGTCTTCTATCTTCTTTTGTGGATTTCGGTCTTCTGTTACCGATGTATGAAGGTCGGACTTTATCTTGCCCATCGCATTTTTTTATGCTGATGATATTTTGATTTTTTGTCGAACTACTATTTCTAATGTTGATTTATTGACTTCAATTTTTAAGAATTATGGATTTCTTTCTGGGCAGCAAGTGAATTGGGACAAATCAGAAATTTTTCTTAGTTCTATTGTTCCCAGACATCGTGCTTCTACTCTTTATGATAGAGCTGGTATGAGATGTGGTTCTTTGCCTTTTTCTTATTTGGGTGTTCTCATTTTTATTGGAGCTCCAAAGGTTAAATGGTTCAAATCTTTATCTGACCGGATTATGGCTAAAATGGAGAGTTGGAAAGGTAAGACTCTTTCTATGGTGGGTCACCTAGTGCTTATTAAGTCCTCTATCTATGGTTCTTTTTTGCACAGTTTTATGATCTATAAATGCCTTAATTTGTTATTGAAGAAAATAGAACGTGCAATTCATAATTTTCTATGGACTGGGTCCATCTTCTCTAAAAAATTGGTTTCGATAAAGTGGGATATTTGTTGCAAACCTTTAGATGAAGGAGGAGTTGGGTTAAAATGTCTTCATCATATGAACAATGCCCTTCTTGGTAGAGTTACTTGGAATACTTGTTCTAAGGACCACTTGTCTATCATTTTCTGCGGTCAAGATTTTTATCTAAAGTTGGGGCTCCAAAACGTATGATTATTTCTTCTATTTGGCCTTCTATTATATCAGTCTTCTTGTACTTTAAAGATTCTTCTCAATGGTTCCCTTCTTCCAATTCTAAGTTAAGTTTCTGGAATGATAATTTTTTGGGCTATGTGATTATGGATAAAGCTCAAGTTCCTCCTTTTATTCGAAGTTTCCTCTCTGCTTTGATTAGTGATGTGTATTGGGATAATTCATGGCATCTTTCAGATGATTTTTCTTCAGGTTTTCCTAAAATTACAAGAGATATTCTTAATGTCCACCCTTTTCAATTTGATACAGATAAATTGTTCTGGCAGCACTCTCCGAATGGAATGTTCGCTTGTAAATGGGCTTATGATTATTATAGAGATAAGGCTCCTAAGGTGGCTTGGGGAAAAGTTCTTTAGAGACACTATCTTCCCCCTTCGAGATCTTTCTTCTGTTAGCGTATGCTCTTGAATCACATTCCAACATATGAGGTTTTACAGCTGAAAGGTTTTAATCTGAGTTCTTGTTGTAGGTTATGTTCGACTGATGTTGAATCAGTTCATCATTTATTTGTATCCTGTCTATATGCTTCTACATTATGGGGAATGCTCCAAGATCTTTTTCAGGTTAAGTTTCCTATTTCTGGCTCGGTTATGCAGTTGTTTGCGCCTGCTAAAAGGCAGAATTTTTCATCTCAAGTTTCCTGTTTTTGGAATGTTGGTGTTGCTTCAATTTTCTGGCTTATTTGGCATATCTGTAACAAGGTTATGTTTCATAATTCTTTCATGCCCATTAACGTGTGTTTTCGTATACTGTGTAAATTCATCAAAGAGTCAGAAATTCATAGATTTGGATTTAGTTATAATTCCATTTCAGATTTCCAAATTTTACGCCGGCTTTGTGTGGCATGTATTTCAAAACCTGTCAAGAAAATTCGCTCTGTATGTTGGTTCCCTCCTTCGCCAGGATGGTTTAAACTTAATTTTGATGGGTCGGCTAAGGGTTGCCCTGGCCTTGCCAGTACGGGAGGCATTTTTCGTAATCAGTTTGGCTCTGCGGTAGGAGCTTATGCTGCTCCTCTTGGTGTGAAGTTCGCCTTTGAAGCTGAGCTCCATGCAGTTATGCTTGCTATTAAGTTTGCATTCGAGCATCATTTATTTCCTCTGTGGATCTAAAGTGATATCATGTTTATTGTTGATTTACTAAAGAAGAAACATTTGCATGTTCCTTGGTCTCTTCGGCAAGAATGGCACAAATGCCTCTCCATCCTCTGTAATATTCCTCATTACGTTAGCCACATTTTTTGCGAAGGAAATATGGTAGCTGACAGATTGGCTGTTATTGCTCTCTTATGCGATCAACTCACCTGGTAGAATACATATCCTGCTTCTTGTAATAATTTGTTATTTCACGATGCTATGGGTTTGGAAGATTTCCGTTTTAGATAGCTTCAGTTTTTTAGTTTTGGTTCTGTCTCTTTACAGGCAGTACGGGTTTTGTTGGTTTGGAACTGCCTCTTTCGAGGTTGCTTTGTTATTTTATTCATTTCTTTTAATAAATTTCAGGTTAATGTAGGTGAAGTAGGTGCTAGAGGAGTGTCAGCCTAGCTGAGATGCCTTGGTGTACTATCCGATGCATTCGCCTATTTTATAAAAAAATAATAATAATGATTAGCATAAGTAATATATATATATATATATATATATATATTAAATGTTAAATTCCAAAGTCATTAAGTTCAAAATTTCATAAGTGTTTCTCTTCATAATTCAGTATTTATTTCTAAAGGCTTATATGTTGAGTTATTAAAATTCATAATATTTTTCTATAATAAATAAAAAATCTTATTTTGTAATACACATATTTTATTCCCTGTAAAATACTATAATTTTATTATATGTAAAATATTACTCCGTATTTCCATTAGCAATTTTACTATTGTAACTAAAACATTCATTATTCAATAATTTTTTTTTATTTTTTTATTTAATAATTATTATTATTACTATATATATATATATATATATGAATTCTTAACAAAAATAATAAAATAAAATTATTTCAATGACTTTTTAAATTCTCATTTTAAATTTGGTCAAATTGTAGTTTTAATTCATTAAAATTAATTAATTAATTTTAACCCAGCATTCACCTTTAAAGGTTTATTACGTGTGAGTTATTAAACTTCACGATATTTTTCTATAATAAATATAAAAAAAATCTTATTTTGTAATGCACTTGTTCTATTCTATTTTTTATAAAAAAAAATCTTTTATTCTAACTAAAATATCATCTTTTTTCAATATTTTTTATTTTATTTTTATTTATTTTATTATTTATTACTATATATATATATATATATATATGTTCAAGCAAATGTGGGTTCATGACCAATTATGTAATTAAAATGAAGGGATATTTTCATAAATGTATAGAATAACTAAAACACTTTCAAAAACACGTGTCCCTAAATTTATTGTTCCAAAAACATAAAAAAAAACGGAAAAAACTTTTTCAAAACTATGATATTCTTCTTCATCCTCCTTCTTCTTCCTTCTTTTTCTTCTTCTTTTTTTTTTCCTTTTTTCGCAATATTTTTTCTTTTCCTCTCTTTCCATCCTTTACTCTTGCATGATATCGTCAAAATTATGGTCTTCTTCTTCCTCCTTCTTCTCTTCTCTTTTTTGTCTTTTCTCCGTAATTTGTTTCCTTTTTCTCTCTTTTCTTTCTCTGCTCTTGCATGATATCGTCAACACCATCTCCAAAATAAAACTAAACAACCAGAAATTTTCTCTTAAAAAAATTCTCTCGTTTCATCTACCTATGGCTTTTTTTTTATTTGTTGATCTAACTTTTACTTTTCTCGATCTTTTCCAGGCCAGCAATATTTTAAAGACAAAAAGAGCAGATGGAGAAATCAAAAGAAAAAGATAAGTAAAGTGAGTTTTGAATTTGTATTGTTTTTTTTTTTTTTTTGTAAAATAGAGTTTGCACAGCTAATCTCTCCTTCTTTTTTTTTCCTTTTATTTTTTTATTTTTTTTGTTGTTTTTCTGGTTTGTTTTGACAGTTGTTTTTGGTTAGTTCAATTTTTTGTTTTTATGAGGTTGTTTTAATGGTTATTTTGGTAGTTATTTTTGGTTTTTTTGGTTGGCTCTTTTTCAATTTTATGAACTTGTTTTTTAATTGTTTATATTGGTTATTTTTCTAGTTGTTTTAGTGGTTGTTTTTCTGGTAGTTTTAGTGCTTGTTTTAGCGGTTGTTTTTGGTTTTTTTGGTTGGTTCTTTTTCAATTTTATAAGCTTATTTGGTAGTGGTTTTTATTGGTTGTTTTTCTTGTTGTTCTAGTGGCTGTTTTGGCAGTTATTTTTCTGGTTGTTTTGTAATTCTATGAGCTTGTTTTCAAGTGGTATTTTGGTTATTTTTTTGGCTATTTTCATGGTTGCTTTGATAAAAATCATAAAAACAACTATGAAACAATCTTATAAAACATTAAGCTGAAGTAACAAAAAACTAAAAAACAACCACAAAACACAACAAAAATAATATTAAAAATAAAAAAATAAAAAATAGAAAATAAAGGAATAAATAATAATATCAAAATAAAATATTTATGGAATAATAATAGTAATAATAATAAAAACAAAAAGAAGAACAAGAAAATACCACAAAAATGTAAAAAAAAAGTAAGGAAGAAAAGCGGAAAGGTAAGCGTGAACCAAAAAATGAAAGCAGCCGTGTTTTTAAAAACCATGTCGGTGTAATTTTTCCTAAAATGAATGACTTTAAATTTAGGGACGAATGCCCTTTCAAACCCAACCAGGCCCATTGTCCGATTTTCTAGGCCCACCTAATTGTCCATTGGACCACAATCTTAGGCGGGACAAAATATCCAGTTTCAAACTTTCATTTTTCTTCTTTTTTTATAAAAAAATTTATATATATATACAGTAAACAACCACGTGTTTTATATGTGAACAGAAAATTTATTTTACATGTTTCATACATGAATAAAAAATTTATTTTTCACACATGAACAAAAAATTTATTTGACTCTTGATATATAGTAAATAAATAATTAAACATATTATTATTACTATTACTATTATTATTATTATTAAATAAAAGTTTTAAAAATAATAACAATGTTATTTATTTATATATCAATTTAATATTAATTTAATATAGTTATAATTCGTTACAATTTTTATAAATCTTTTATTTAAATAGTTATATGATATTACTTCAATATTTTTTATAATTAATTTTTCTCAACTCTAGAACTCATTTCATATAAAAAAAATATTATGATTATAATTAATTATAAGATAATAAAAAAATTATTAGTTATTCGTTAATAAAAATTTAAAAATAATAAAATTTATATTTTCTTTATATAACAATTTAAATATTACAACCCCATTAAACTTATAATTTATTACAATTTAGTAAATTTTTTATTTGAGCTATGACACTTTATTTCTTTAATATTTTTAATATTCATACTTTTATTTGCAAAAAAATTAATTTAATGTAATTTTTTAAGTTCAACTAATAACTAAATGATAAATATTAATTAATTTAATTTTAACTCTTTTTTTTTTAATTTTATAAAAACATCTAAAAACGATAATTATACTACTTTTCTTAAAAATATAGTTTAAAATAAATTATATGCTCTATTTTTTATTTATTAATTTTTCATTTATAAAATTATCTACTATCAAAACAAATTATATACTTTTCCTATTTTCATAAAATTTATTAATTTTGATTTTAATTATTTACTTGTTAAATTTAATATAATATGACTTATAAAATTATGTTATCTAATTTGATTTATATTAGATAAAATATAAGTAGACCTAATTAAAA